>VMRK01000459.1:0-29658 GCA_016801395.1 Leptodermis oblonga
GTCGATTATGTTAGACCTAGGGTCTCAATCATATATGTTTGATGATTTAATTAATAAATAAATATGTTAGCTAATGTTTGAAAAAGAGAAAGTGCAACAACAATGAAAAATAGATTGATCGAATCCAAGATCGAACCTTGTGCGACATCAAAGCAAAGAAAGAAGCAAAAATTTTGTTTCAGTTCGACACCAAGGATAGAGATCGATTCGAAGTCGAAGCATCTGCCTAGTTTGATTGCAAAGCTCAGCACCAAGTCGACGTCGAAGGAACAAGTGAACAAGAAAAACGACAAAATCATTCATGGAACAAAAGGACAAGATCAGTAGCCATTGAAAGGAAGATTTGAAACTTGACCTGGTTTGACATCGATGCAAGAGACTAGCTTGACGTTTATTGAGCTACATTTTAACTAATATTTAGGCCTAATTTCTATGAGTTTTATAGGGTCATTGCACTTAAAAGGTGTGTTTATGTGCAGGAACTAAGTAATGGGTTAAGTGATAAGGATATCCAAGGCTAAAAATAACACAAGTTATGAGTCAGAATCCACAAGGCCAACCAGAAGGTAAAGCCCTTGAGAAGAATGCCAGGAGAAGTAGAAGAGTCATGCTATTCAAAGATCTTTGAAGGAAATGCATCTCCAAACTCTCCAAACTGAAGAAAGGGTCGTTTCTTGAAGTTCTTGAAGAAACTGTAAGGTTCTTGGACTTTAAAGAGACAAATCTTGAAGTTCTTAATTTTCTTGAAAATCTTGAATTTTGCGGTTTACTGAATCTTGAGGAATATTGAAAATCTTGAATTTTGATATTCCAAAATGATTCCGGGAGTTTCCAGAAGATTCTAGAAGCTCCCTACACTATCAGCACCATGTGCCATCTCAAAATGGGCCGAACTCACCATGGAGTCCATTCCCTTCAATTTTCGGCCAGCCAAGCCCACAAGAAGCAGCCCATACGCCACTTGGAAGCTTAGGTAGGGGAAGGATTAGGTTTTGTGCATGTTACCTAATTCTACCCAAAGTTTGTTACAAGTTGGTTATGTTGTTACAAGTTTGTTACAACTAGATTAGTTTGGTAGTTTCCAAAAAGGGATCCCTTCTTGATCTCCCTTTTTGGACAGGATTTATATCATTTTTCTACCTATTTTATATGTTAATTTCGTCCATATGCCATTCCAAGTGGCAGACGAATTCAGCAACTACCAAAACCTAGTTCCTTTAGGTTTTGGGTTTGTAAGAAATCAATCTCTTGATTGGTTTCCAATTTTAATTCTTTTCCTAGCATAATTAGGTTAGAATTTCGTTCTCCCCCTTCCATTAAGGAGACTTAACTCATCCACCATTGTCCTTGATCATTTAGGACTTGGTTTGTAAGGAAAATCCAATTCTGATTGGTTTCCACTTTTGCTGTTTTTTCTATTTCTTTTCCTACTGTAATTTGGACACCCCCATACCTATAAATAGGGGTGCCAACCACGAAATTAATTAGTTGATTATTGATTAAGTTAGAATTTATACTTCTTTAATCACTCTTTTATTTTGGGCTTATGTAATTTGCATGCTTGTTAATTACTAAAAGTCAAGAAATTATAGGCTAATAGATAATTGCTCTGTCAATTAATCCAAGCTTTGTTTCGAATTCTAGTTTACTCCACTTGGTTCGAATTGCGTGTTTAATTTACTTTGTAAGTTAGTAGTCTGTCGAATCCAAGGGTAAGGATTCTAGGGTTTAAGAGCAGTGTCTTGCATTCAGACTTTCCTTGGCACATTCCGCGTAGAGTTCTTGGTTTCCAAAGGCGTTGGGAATCAGGGGTTCACATCAATTGGTATCAGAGCGCCAGGGCTGCTTGCTCGACCGGAGGAGACTGAAGTAACTCAGTTGAATCATCAGGTGTTTTCTCTTCCTTTATTCTACTTTAATTAATGAATTTGTGGAAAAGAACGCTCCTTTTTGATAAATTTTTTTTTCTGTTTTTCTTAAATAAACTTTTGATTTTGATCATATTGCTTTGCTAGTAAAATCAAAATTGTGAATTGAAAAAGGAAGAAGAATTTGCGAAAAGAAAGGGTTAAAAATCGGTTTCTTAATATTTTGGGAAAGTCGGTTTTTAGGGTTTTAAAGCTAGGGCTGTTTTGCTCACTTTTGGTACTGTTTTTGCAATTGCCTTTGTGGATCCAATTAGTGCTATTTTCGGTTGCAATTAAAGGATAACTGACACTTTTTGTTGCTGAAATTGCTCTTTATTGGACTATTTTACACACCTCTCCCTATTTGCAATTTTATTGAATTCGGTGAACTTTGGCGGTTGAAGTTAAGCCACTCACCTTGTTTTGCAATTTGTGATATATCTGCACGCCTACCTTGTTTTGAATTCTTGAAAATATCAAATTCTTGAAACTGTATCGTCGTGCTGTTTAAAGTTCTAAATCGCATATTTGGATTGGGAGGTGATAAAATTGCAATTTTTGTATCTTTGTGGCAATTGGTTGGAATTTTTTTCGCACACTTGAATAATTGGTTGGAATTGGTTTCTTGATTACCCGTTGGGTAGGGTGATCACTTCTTGGGTTAGTTAGGTCTTTCCTGATTTGTTTCAAACCTACTAATTATTCTTGCTTCGTCAATTGAATTGCCCTGCTTCTTTAGCTTGCTATCTTTTCGTGCGACTTGAACATTTACTCTAAATTATAGCTTGAATTTTGTCTTCGTGCACTGCCATTATCTCTGAACTTTGAGGGCTTCTCACCGAAAGTTCCTTTTGGTGTACTTCTTATTTAAGCTATATTATCAAAATTTCTTTTTCGAAAAGTGTTTTTCCAACTGAAAATCAAACCAAGTTCTTTTTTCCGAAAGATTTTTGACTACTTTCCTATATAGTTTGTTCTTTGTGTAATTGATTGCTTGCTTGTTACCTTTGCCCAGGATTTTGTGAAATTAATTGAGTATACAGGACTGAGGTAAAAGGCTGAGTGATCCAGCACATAAGGGTTGCCATCCCTAAGAGCGATACACAGGGTTGTGTGTAGTTTTTTAGGAGGGCCATTCTAGGGGAACAAGGGAGTAAGGTTACTCTGCTCACTTTTACTTGTTCTTAGCAGGGATCTTTCTTGGTTACTAGGTATGTCAGGAGGAGAAGCGCCCCCAATTACGAATGCGCAACTCATGGCTGCCATTACTTTGAGAATCAGGCTACCTTGAGCAAATTGATCCCACCAGGGAGATTTGGTGCCTTGGTTGCACGTGATTCTTTACTAGGGTTATGTTCTACTAGACCCTTGCAAACGGCATTATAAGGGTATAACTTTGTGCAAATTGACCCCTATAGGGAGATTTGGTGCCATTGTTGTTCCTTCTTACTTGGCCTGAGAATCGAAGTGTAAGTCACAGTGTAAGGTATCTTTTAGCACTTGCTTTGCAAAGGTACGCTTTTACTTTTACATTGATTCTCCTTTTATAGGGTACCATCATGTTAGGGATTTTACAACATCTTGAGTATTGTTAATCTTAAACATGTGCATAGCCTTATGGGATACATCTTTTGTTTAAAAACTGCATGCTTTTGTAGTTCACTATTTGCCTAAGATGTCTTTCTCAGAAATTGTCTCTGTGATTATTAATTGGTGTCACATCAGTTATACATGCAATATCTGCTGGTTACAATAATTATGCAATTGTGATAGTCTTATAGCTCACGTGCATAATTCCTTTAAGCTATGTGTTGAGTATATAGTTTGGTTAATCTAACTATATCTACCTGCAACTAATATTTGAGATTTTTTTGTTGATAAGCAATTATTCTTGAGGAGTATGGATAAATTCATGAGGTTTTAGATGCTTCCCGATAGTTTCTTACAAGGGTCATTTCTTGAAGTTCTTGAAGAAACTGTAAGGTTCTTGGACTTTAACGAGACAAATCTTGAAGTTCTTAATTTTCTTGAAAATCTTGAATTTTGCAGTTTACTAAATCTTGAAGAATCTTGAAAATCTTGATTTTTGACATTCCAAAATGATTACGGGAGTTTCCAGAAGATTCCAGAAGCTCCCTACACTATCAGCACCATGCGCCATCTCAAAATGGGCCGAACTCACCATGGAGTCCATTCCCTTCAATTTTTGGCCAGCCAAGCCCACAAGAAGCAGCCCACACGCCACTTGGAAGCTTAGGTAGGGGAAGGATTAGGTTTTGTGCATGTTACGTAATTCTACCCAAAGTTTGTTACAAGTTGGTTAGGTTGTTACAAGTTTGTTACAACTAGATTAGCTTGGTAGTTTCCAAAAAGGGGTCCCTTTTTGATCTCCCTTTTTGGACAGGATTTATATTATTTTTCTACCTATTTTATTTGTTAATTTCGTCCATATGCCATTCCAAGTGGCAAACGAATTCAACAACTACCAAAACCTAGTTCCTTTAGGTTTCGGGTTTGTCAGAAATCAATCTCTTGATTGGTTTCCAATTTTAATTCTTTTCCTAGAATTTCGTTCTCCCCTTTCCATTAAGGAGACTTAACTCATCCACCATTGTCCTTGATCATTTAGGACTTGGTTTGTAAGGAAAATCCAATTCTGATTGGTTTCTATTTTTGCTGCTTTTTCTAATTCTTTTCCTATTGTAATTTGGACACCCCCATACCTATAAATAGGGGTGCCAACCATGAAATTAATTAGTTGATTATTGATTAAGTTAGAATTTATACTTCTTTAATCACTCTTTTATTTTGGGCTTATGTAATTTGCATGCTTGTTAATTGCTAAAAGTCAAGAAACTATAGGCTAATAGATAATTGCTCTGTCTATTAATCCAAGCTTTGTTTCGAATTCTAGTTTACTCCACTTGGTTCGAATTGCGTGTTTAATTTACTTTGTAAGTTAGTAGTCTGTCGAATCTAAGAGTAAGGATTCTAGGGTTTAAGAGCAGTGTCTTGCATTCAAACTTTCCTTGGCACATTCAGCGTAGATTTCTTGGTTTCCAAAGGCGTTGGGAATCAGGGGTTCGCATCATTAAGGAACAAAGAAAATGAGGAAATGATTGTTGTTTTTAATCAGAAGTTGTATGGAGCGTGATATGGACATGTGGAACGCAATAAAGGGCTATATGGGCATATTGATGTCTAATGTGAGAGGCAACCGAATAACTGAATTGTAGGGACTGGGCCCTATTTTATGCTGAGATTCGATTTTATCTGATTTCAACTGGGGTATATCGAACCTTGTGCTTGTTTTATTTATTTTATATTGTGATGTGATAAGTTTTGGATTCACAAACTATTTTTACGCTTGTTAAACCATTTTTAGAGAGATTCATAAATTCTGGATAAGCACATAATTTATTTTATTTTATTTTTTTTGAAATTTTGAGCCCCACATAATATTTTAAAACAAAAGAAATATGCTGAGAAAAAAACACCGTGTAAAAATTAATCCAATTTGTCCAATCCACCATGGTAAATTGAGACGAACACTTTATTTCACCCATTATGTCTGAGAGGTATAATAATTCTGATTAACATAATATAGGTGATAGCAACTAAGATGACCTTGTAATTCAATTGGCATCAAACTAAGATGCATAAATGGTGACACCATGGTTGTTGGTTGAGGTACTTCCTTCAGCCTGTAGTCTTCATTGTTTCTTAAGTCTCTGCATTATGGGTGGGAAAAAAACGGATATAACTTCATCAATAACTTAGAATCTTTCAATCAGCTTGGTCAACTAACATTAGTATGAACAATCAAGTATCCATATCCATCCTCTTATTGAAACAAAAACATAGGTAATAGATCTATCAATAGAACTTTAAATTCCACAAATTTAGTCTAAAACACAAAGTTTAAAAGAACCAAAAACACAAAACAAATTAACAGTGAAAGCATGGAACCCAAAACCAACTTTAAACAACAACAACAAAATGCACCAAACCTTTTATCATAATTTTCCTTGATCTTTTTTGGAGTCATGATTTTAACTGAAGCCACAAACCATAAATAGTTTCAATAATACAATGGCAAAAATAAATTAAAAAATGTAATCTTTGATAAATGAACGCTAAAAAACTAAAGAAAAATATATTCACAGAAGTCACTTTTATTGAAAGAAAAATCATAGTGAGATGACAACTTTTTCAATTGTAATAACAGAGCACAAAGCAGAAGTAATGTTAAATAGCACATATTGATAAATAGCTAAGGAACGTAGATCAACAGCCTACAACTGCACAGAACATACACAAAACCAAATGAAAACTACAAAAAACAGGGGGGGGGTCTCGCATGAAGGTTAAACAAAGCTAACCTATTAAGTTCTTTGCTTTGCCACTCTCCTTCTTCGTACCTTAATCCCTCACCTTCTTTAAGAAAAGTCTGCAATGCTTAAACCACGATGTCTTTTTTCAAGAAAAGTTTATTTTGAAACAATTCCCCAAAAGCAATAATGAAAATAATGTAAGGAATGTCATAAATCCCCTCCATATAAATGTGAGCTCCAGTAGGGAGTGTCAGAAAGAACCACTACAATCATGGTCTGAAAAGCAAATTGCAAATTCAGGTAAAACAGATCATCATGGTACTGTTCAAAGAATATCACATAACCATTTCCACTACCTGACGAAGTTTTAGCTCTTTCTCCATAACCAAAGAATGAACTTGAGACACAAAACTGAACATAACAATAGCAATGGGACACCACTTGGAACTCTCCAAGAAAAATGTCATAGCCATCATCCATACAGGAAGAAGAATCATTTTTTTAGAGAGGGTGGGCAAATTCCTTCAGACAAATATCAAAACTTAAATTTAGGCCCTAGAATCAATTACAACACATAGATTGATTCAGGTAATGTAATTGAGAGAACTGCAAAGTGTGCAGTTCTTAAACTCAAACAGGTAAAGATAACTGCTAACATATTTACCTCCAAATAAGGACCTAGAAATTTCAGACAACACAGCATATTGAAGGGGAATTTGAAGGAAAATGTTATCCTCTTTTTTCCCTCCCTATCATATAATGAGAAGATGAGGAATTTTTAACACTGCCATATTGTATATAATTGTATTTGCTTCATTAAAATGCAAAGTTACAGCTGAACGCATTGGGTTTTTTGCATTAGACAGTCATTGAGTTCATCTTTTGGTTCAAAATTATTTAACTTGTAGAAAACCAAAATACCTCACGGAATAGGTCATGTCCAATTGTAGTCCAAATTACAATGGTTTTGGATTGTCTTGAGAGAGACTAACATGGATGACCTGAAAAATGTAAATAAAAAAGATTGCTTCTTTCTTTGTCCCAAAAATTGTCATCCCAAAAATTTTCTTGTCCAGAAGAGAAATCCCAAAAAGAAAGTTCAGAATGAAATTTGCAAGTAAGAAAACTCATATTAGGCAAAAATCCACAAAAAGAAAACACGACTGAAAAAATCCCAACTCTAAACTACACAAACGCTATGTCAGATTCATTATCTAGTTCCCCTATAACCAAAAATCCTCTTCAATATATTTTTTTTACTCTTTCCACAATCCCAAGCATCATCGTTCAACCCTACGGTACCCAGGTTTACATTAAACCCACAAACCAAAGAGCATCAAAATCTTACAAAACCTAAAAAATAAATCATCCCAGAAACATCAAACAGGAAATTAAAGCTAAAAGGAGTAAGAATTAGGATTACCATTTAGAACCCTTGAACCTTTTGCTGCAAAAAGCTAAATCATAACAGCAGTGGCCATTTCCATTCAAAATCATAACTCTATTCCTTCATCAAGCTGTAAAGTGAGCGAGCCAGCACTTCTTTTCAACTTGGTTATGGGCTTACCTTTAGGGTAAAGATTTTTCAAATATCATAAATTGAAACGAAACATTAAAAAGAAAATTTCCCTTTCTGAGACAGCATATACCCATAAACAAAATGAAAAATACTAGAAAAGATTAAAAAATATATATAAAAGAAGCTACCTTTATAAATCCTACTATTTTTCATCACCCGAAGCTGCATCTACAAACAACGAACAAGATTAGGCAGACAAATTTAAAACTAGTAAAGAAATGAAAGTGGGGTCACATGATTCATTCTCCATTATAGAGTAGAAAGAACCAACATCTCCATTCTCTGTATCGTCTTTGCCTCAAATAGATATTCAGATTCCTCCACCTATAAAAATCAAAATTAAATCATCCCCATGTAATGCAATAAAAACAAAGGAAACTCAATAAATATTCAATTTTTATCACAGTGATACCGTACTTGGAAGTCCAACAACAGGAGAACTTGAGTCATCCGCTGCTTACTCTAATTAAAATGGAACTGAAGCTAAAGAGAAACCGATGCAAGTAGTTGACAGCAAGAAGAGCAGTTTCAGTAGAAAAAGAGTAAAAAGCAGTGACTTTTAGCATCCACTCCACAACCTTACATCTAGCCTCCGCCAAAGACGGATCCCTCTTGACCCATTTACACAAATCGTTCCCCTGTTCTTTCCCCAAAAAATAACACAACTCCTCATCCACAACCACTCTTCCTCCAGAAAAACGGAGGCTCAGGGACGACGTCAACAGAGTCACTCACATGTGACTCTTCTCGACTCTAATCCTTTAACAACAACATAATACAAATCAAATGAACCCTAACATCGATGAAACAAAACCGTGTACCACCGGGTTTAGAGAAAATTACCTTCCTTCTGGCTCCGCTGGCGTTAACCCTTATTGTTCGAGCAGACGATAAAGAAGAAGAAAGAGAAGCGAAAGGAGAAGAGAAGGAAGAGAAAGAGGGAGAAGGATAGGTGAAGTCGTATCAATGCCAGAGTTCAGAGAAATTATCTAAAAATGAGTGCCACAACCCACTCCACCACGTTAGCAAAAGAAAACTCTCTCCATCTTGCCCTAGAATCGAGGTCGGTGGCAGAAAACTCTTACTGATAGAGAGACATCGCTGCTAAAGTGCACATCAAATCGGAGATAAAGGGAGATTGAATCGTTTGAGGGCATCTGAAGGCGAGCCTGGACCGGGCAAGAAGAAGTAAGGAGAAGCAATTTCACTTTCTCTCTTGGACGGCTCATGCCCCCAGTGCAAAGAAATGCCTAAGAGCCGATGCCAAGCTGGGAGGAAGAGAAAGAAGAAGGCGGAGGGGAAAATGTGGGAAAAAAAACTGGATCTCCATGCTAAACGACGTTATTTTGTTCATAAGCAGGTAGGGTAGTAAAAAGTTCTCATCCAACCAAAACATGCCACATCATAATGAGAACTACTGCTGGCTTGTATCAATTTTTTTCAGCCAAAACATTCCCAAAATGCCCCTAAAGTGGTTGACCGTGGCTCCATCCCAAGCCCCTTTATGGTTCTATTCTTAGAAAACTATTTTCCAAAAACATGTTTTCGAAACTGATTTTTAAAACATCATAAAGAACAAGCCCTTAATTTCATTTACTGATAGGGCCCGTTGTTGAATTGAGTTACATATCCTGGTGCCCATCTTGTCCACCAATCCGTAATTGCTGACCAGGACTTGATAAGGGGCACGTTGATGAGGTTATGCCAACAGCACCAACTTTTGGCATCATTGACAGGAAGTGGTTGCTTAATTTAATTCCTTTCTAACTGAGTTTTATCCCTACATCTTCTTATGTAGGTCCACTTCAGTTATTGGTTCTGGAGATTGAAAAGACATCCAAGAGGTTGAAAAAGCAGTACCAAAGATCAAAGCAATCTTCTTCATCTGGGTAATCAAGTGACATTGAATAGTCAGACTCGAACATGGCTAACGGTCCAGAAGAGGAGCAAACATTGTGAGTTATTTTATTCTGATTTAAATTATCAACCCTCGTGTATTGTGTTGCCTACTCTTGCAGATAATAGTGATTTGTACTGAAACTGGATTTCCTGAATATAATTCCTAAATTTTATGGTTTGCAAACTGAGGACCCTCATGCTTTCTATCAGTATTTCTTAAAGTATGTAATACTGTGCATGTGAATGGAGTAAGTAATAATTATGTTAGGGTTACAAGTTTTCTGTTTGCACTAGAAAATAAAGCAGATGATTGGTTTAGGGGATTAAAACTAAGCTCTATTAACGCTTAGGCTGAATTGCAAAAGCAATTACTACAGAAATTTTTTCCAGCATCTAGAACTAACTCCTGCTATAAGAAAAGAAATCTGTAAAATTAAACAACATGGTAGTGAAAACTCGAGTGAGTATTAGGAGAGGTTTAAACGTTTATATGCTAGTTGTCCACATCATGGTATTAATGAAAAATTACCCCTTCAATATTTTTATGTAGGCTTGTTGTCTGATGTCAAGAGTTTTATTGATTGGTAGAGTCGTCGTTAGCCTTATCAAATACAGTCAAAATATTGCTTAACCTGTAACAATAGCTAAAAGTAGCACAATGAACAGGGTCGATCCCACAGGGAACAACTTATTAAAATTCCTTATCCTATCAAGACTAGTCCCTTTTTTTTATATTAACAATCACCTTTGTGTCTCTTAAGCGATCTTGAATTGTCACTAGAGAAATTAAACTAAAGATTTAACTAACATACATAAATATCAATTAATGTAATATTTCAACAACATGTAAATCACAACAATCGCATGCATGTAATCACAAACACAATAATATGTTAAACCACATATCATCAACCAATTATAGGTTACCCGAGGTTCCTACGACATAACCCAATCTTCCTTAATTTATTGACAACTACCACAGGATTCCAACAACATA
Organism: Leptodermis oblonga; assembly: GCA_016801395.1. Taxonomy (NCBI): domain Eukaryota; kingdom Viridiplantae; phylum Streptophyta; class Magnoliopsida; order Gentianales; family Rubiaceae; genus Leptodermis; species Leptodermis oblonga. Next base: position 10,717 of record VMRK01000459.1, read on the forward strand.
GTTGTTTCTCTCATTAATCTAATTAACAGGCCGCGGGGATCCAACGACACCTATTAACTAAACTAACAGTTTTAATAATTAGGAAAACCTAATTCTAGTGATTCTTATTGAATTAATGTCTAAAATTACTAGGTCCTTGTCATCTATTACCTGGTGGTAACTTCGTCAATTTATTGATACTATTTGATTTAACTAAGTTTATCAGACTTAATTAAATACCAGGCACAAAAGTTATACTCATAGGATAAAAGAGAACATATACGATTTAATGAACAACACTTAGGTTTCATACATGCATGGATTGAAGTTCATTACATTATGCCGGAATTAAGAACTTAGCTACTCATAATTAAAGGAATTAAACACATGATAATAATAAAAGATATTAAAAATTGAAAACAATATAAGTGTAAGAAATAAAATACTTGAATTGCAAACTGCTGGAATATTCTCCAGCGAACTACCGCCCGTTTGTGCAAATGGAGCCTTGAACGGAAATAATCCAGACTGAACAAACTTCAACTATCGCTACTGTTCTTAAGAATAATACTACGTAAAACTTAACTAGCTACTGAATTCAGAATGTAAAACTAGAGATAAAAACGAGATATAGATAGATCGTTTCCTTCACAAATTCCACCCATATATAATGAGTAGAATTGATTTCACAATAGGAAACTAAATATTTCTCTAATCTAACAAGGAAACTATTACAAAATATTTCCAGAAATCAATTACAATCAGAATAGGAAATCACTCATATCTTTCACCACAAGTAATCGATCAATATGGAAATACAGTTCCATCTAATTTCTTGCTTCACAAGGATCCTTCAAAATAGGAAACTGATTAATCCTTGTGATCTTCCTTTTTCTGCAGCGATCAAACACCTCACTTGACTGAGGTAACTTTGCCAAATTTTTACTGGATTCTGGATTCATCTTTTGACTTTTATACGGCAAAATCCGTGTTTCTCATCTCCAATACACACTGCTGCTTTAACTGTCCACTGGACCAAATGGACCCCTGCTTTTGCTCTTTTTTGCATAAATCTCTCCTTCTTTGTTCAGCTTCCCAAACCTTGCTCTTGGTTTCATAAAACACTAAATATACTCATGAAAAATACTAAGAGAAACTCTAAACTTAAACAACTAAAAGGCCGATAATGCATAACAATACACCTTCAGAGATGATGTGACCAAAAAAGTAAATGAGATAAGTGTGGATTCTACATGGAGGCATTAACTGCTATGGTTGAGAAACTTGTTCAGGACAAGCCAATCAAGGCAAACCTTGTGGTGTTTGTCCAATTTGGGTCATCCCACCGTAATGTGGCCTATGCTCCAAGGGGATCAAGCAAAGCAAGCAGGCGTAGTAGGAAATTTTCCTAGGCTATAAAGGAGGTATGACCCATTTTCTAGTACGTACAATCCTGGGTGGCACGACCATCCAAACTTCAGTTACAGACAACCAGGTGTCCTTAATCGGCAACAAGCAAGCCAATCAACTGCGGCACCATCAAGCTCAGGTATGTCTCTCGAAGACTTAGTGAAGAGTATTGCTAACAATACAAAGTCTTTTCAACGAGAGACCTAAAAGTTTCAGCGAGAGACACACAAGTTTCAAAATGAGGCACATGTGGGCGCGCATATTTCACAGTTGCCTCAGGATATCAATGAGTTAAAAGGTTTCCAAGGAAAATTGTCTTCTCAAGTGAAGGTCAATCCTAAAGAGAATACCAATGCCATTCTACTAATGAATGACAAGGAACTGGAAGAGCCCAAAGAAGAGAGCCAAAAAGATGTTGAGAATGCTGAAAAGCCATGTGGGCTAAAGCAAGGCAAAAAGGCTGTTGAGTCATAAAGTAAGGTAAGTTTGAATAAAAATAATTTTGATCAAAAAAATGTGACTTTTCCTCTATTTCTTGGCAGGTTGGTAAAGGAGAAAAAAGAAGACGAGACTCGGGAACTCTTGAAAGTCTTCAAGAAGGTGGAGATAAATCTACCACTTCGTAAGGCCATTCGCTGAGTGCCAAGGTATGCAAAATTCTTGAAAGAATTGCGAACTAAGAATATAAGGTACAGAGATAATGAAAAGGTCCTTATGAAGGAAAATGTGTTCACAATCATCCATTCAAAATTGTTGAAAATGTAAGGATCCTGGGATGTGACGCCCCCGACCCAACCCCCCTTTCTCGGAAGTCCATTCCTCATGAAAAAGCGCGAGCCGGTTCGGGAACCGTTATACAGGGCTCTCGGCCAACAAGTCAATACAAGATAGTAATTCATAATTCTCTAATAATTATTATTACATAACAAAATCAATGTGCGGAAGAACAACAATAATATTCTCATTACATCACTCTAGTCGAGGTCTAATACAAGTCTCAATATTTGAATCTCTTCTATCGGCCTCACTACTAATCACGTTGAGCCAAGCAGACATTCACACTCAATCACCTAAAAAAGATATAATATGAAAGGAGTGAGCTTCACTAAACTCAGTGAGAGATCTCAGGTTTTTTATTTTAGAAAATTAGCCACCGTTGTTTTCCAAAAATGAGGCCATAATAATTTTTGTTCGTAGGTACATACGTAACCAAAACTATATAGAAGTGCCGAGTTCAATTTGTTTATTCTTGCTTAGTTATAATTAAAGTAGTTCATCTCACTATATGCTTTACTTGTAATTTTTGAATCTTTGAGTAAGTAAGATTGTGACCTTCAACGATTCACTTTCCTTGGTAACTTTCCGCATCCGTGAGCTCTTCTTCGAATAACTCATATCAATTTTGGTATTAGAGCCGAAAAGAATTTTTGTTGGGAGGGGACGGCTAGAGTAACCCTAGCCAAATCGACATCAGATTATTTCTTTCTTCTTTCGATTCTTGTTTTGTTATTCGGGCAAGGCAATGGGGGGTAGACGTTTCTTGCATGCAAAGTTTTCAAGTCAATAGCGCTTAGATTTTGCCGGGGATAATTCAACTGCGTATATTGTGAATCTCTCTTTGAATTATCATTATTTATGGAGAAAAATTTAAAGAACGGAAGTAGATACGGGAAAAGAAACAGTTCTAAAATAATCGCATATGGGGGTACCTTGAAATCGCAAATTTGATTTAGAAACCCTTAGGGCTATTTTCGAAATTATTTCTAGCCTTTTGTTAGGCAAAGTTTGGTCTTATCAGGGATTAAGGGCTAATCGCCGTGGTCCTGCGATTAAAAGGGGGGGGGGGGGGGGGGGGGGGGGTTCTTTCAACTTAGCCTGCGATTAGGGTTGTGCAATGCGGATTAGGGTTAGGGTGTACAGCTTGTTCCCTATTCTTTTGTTGTACTTCAATTTTGGTATCTTAAACTTCCTATATGCTGATTCTTAAAAATATATTGCATTGTCTGATTGGTAAAAATCACATACCATAAGATTAAATTACTGAAATTATGATTTTGCCATTTTCTGAGTAATTGTGGTTTCAGTTTCCTTATTTGTTCCTACTTGTCCGAAAGTATTGTGTAGTTTTATGCAATTGGAAGCTGAAAATCTTTAGTGGGATAGTTTGTTTAGATTGCTCATTAGGTAATTGCATATTGTTAGTTTCCTAATTTGTTCAAACCTACTATTATTCTTTGCTTCTCTTCATTCTTGAATTTACCTTGCAAAGTTGCCTAAATTGATTTTCTTTTATACTATCTAAACAATATATCTTAAAATCAATTCATATTTTGTCTTCGTGCATGTTACATTAATTTGCGGAAATTGAGGGCTTATCACAGAATTTCCTTCTTGTGCACTTCATATCTGAATTGATCTACAAAACATCTGTTCTTTTAATCTTCAAAATCGAAAGTAGGGTTCTAGCATCCTTACTTTCGAGAATTTTCTGCTATTGCCTAAGTATTACTTGTGTGGTTTTAACACCTGTTTAATTATTTCGTGCAAAGTTTGAATAACCTTGAGGAGGGATTATAGAGAGGTAAAAAGCAGAGTGTAAAACATACAAGGATAAGCCAACCCAAGAGCAATACACTGGGAAGTCAGTAGTTCTTAGTACAGGATACACCAGGGGGACAGAGGGTGAGGTTATTTTCATCTATTAAATTTTTCTAAACAAGATCTTCTTGTACTGAAGTAGAAATGGCCGTGAAAGACTTCCAGGCTTCTACTCAAGGGACAACTGCCTTTCATGCCCGAGCTAAGATCAACGGGAAGGTAGCTATCCTCACAATCAATGGCGGTAGCTGCACCAATCTCATCAGCACTTTTCTGGTGGAGAAACTGTCGCTACAGCCTTGCGATCACCCGGCGCCGTATGAACTGAAAGGACGCAGTAATGTTGACGGCATTCCAGTTACGCAGTACGTAACAGTAAGTTTAGAGGTAGGGTATTTTCAAGTCGAGGATCTCTGAGACGTGGTCTCTATGCGCACCAGTCACATCCAGCTAGGGTGGCCATGGATCTACAACCAAAAGGCCAAATATGACTGCTTGGCCAACACTTACACCATCCTCCAGAATGCCAAAACTTTTGCTTTCCACCCCATGCCATCCCAGGAAGTCAAAGCCGAAAGTACCTGAATGATGGCCGCTTTGGAGCAATGAGACGCCCAAAGGGGGAGGGATTCCATTGTAGGTGTTAAACCGGTACATGATAAATCGACCAAAAACAATAGCATGTACGCTAGTGCTCAGGATGTTGAAAAAATATTGGGACAAGGGGGTTTTATTTTTATAATAATCCATGTTGTTGCAAACAACCCCTCAGACGATGTCCTTCAAAATCTCTCACCTGAACTACAACAAGTCTTGATCGAGTTTGGGGATGTGTTTCCCGAAGAGCTCCTTGCTGGTGCTCCACCAATTCAGGGAATTGAACACCAAATCGATTTGATCCCAGGCGCAGTGATCCCAAATTTTCAGGCTTACAAAGCTAACCCTGACAAGACAAAAGAACTACAATGACAGGTAGATGAGCTACTCGCCGATGATAGGGTAAGAGAATCTTTAAGTTCTTGTTCTATTCCTGTTATTCTTGTCCCTAAGAAATACAGTAGTTGGAGGATGTGAATGGATTGTCGAGCTGTAAACAAAATAACCATTAAGTATAGGCATCTTATTCCTAGGCTTGATGATATGTTAGAAGATTTACATGGTGCATGCATATTTTCTAAAATAGACTTAACACAAAGGTATCATCAAATTAGAGTAAGGGAAGGGGATGAATGGAAAACCGCTTTTAAAACTAAATTTAGTTTGTATGAATGGATAGTTATGCCCTTTGGCCTTACTAACGCCCCTAGTACATTCATGCGTCTAATGAGCCATGCGTTACGCAAGTTCATAGGCAAATTAGTGATTGTTTACTTTGATGATATACTCATATATAGTTCTGATGAAGCAACTCATGTTAAAATGTTTCTTCTTGCTTTACATGAACATCAATTGTATGCTAACCTGAAAAAATGTACTTTCTGTGTGAAGCAAGGTTCTTCCCTTGGTTTTGTTGTTTCTAAGAATGGCATCAAAGTTGATGATGCCAAGGTATAGGCCATCCTTGACTGGCCCACGCCTAAGACTGCCTCGGAGGTAAGATCTTTCCACGAGTTGGCAATTTTTGAACGGATTTTCAATCCAAATCTTACTCTAACTCAGTGAGAACAAATCCTAATCAGATAAGGAACCTCCTAGAACCTAATTTTCTACCTAAATGAGCCATATAAATAGACCATTAACTTCTTCATAATCTCTTTCACAAAATTCAGCAACTTTAGTGAGCTGCTGACTTTGGAGGAACGAACCGCCACCGCCGCCGCCACCGTGGTTCGATCCCCCTACATCCCCTTAACACATTCGTGGCAGTCTAAGGACCTAGGTGAGTACGGATAGCTTGTGGTAAGGCTCGAAAGTAGGAATGAAGGATTAGATTTTGGAAAATATAACAAATGGGTTGCATGTTTAATCTGTAGCTCTCTTGTATCTAGGGTGTGTGTTGTGCTCTATATGAGTTTTATATGATTTAGGATCAACTGCATATAGTGGGGATGGTTAGAAATGGAATATAGATTTAATGGAAAAATAAAGAACAAGAAATCGGAAAGTTGAAAAACAGTGGATGATGCCATGTTCATGGACGATTTAATGAGTATTAGAATGGTTGTTTTTGTGAAGTACTAATGCATGGCTACAAGTTGGTGTTTTTGGAACTGACCAATTCGGATTAGAGACAGGGAAGAGATGGCCACGAAAAAGGCTATCTCGCCCTCGCGTTTCTAGGCAGCCGCTACGGCCAAGGGCTCGACGCTGCCCAGTCGCGCGCGTATCGTGTGCCTCACAGCTCCGATGCTGCAGCTGGCCGCCAGTGGCGCCTGTGGAGTGCCCACATCGGCCGTTACGTGCCGTTGTCGCCCTATCTTGCTATCCAAGCCATAGCCATGCATGACTTGACCCACTTGACCACCTAACCCTCGACTTAACCACATGACTTAACCCACTTGATCTGACCTGAACTACTTGACCTGACTTCAACCACTTAACATGACCCGAATCACTTGACCTAACCTGAACCACTTGACCTGACCTAAACCACTTGACCTAACCCGAACCACTTGACCTGACCCGAACCACTTGACCTAAACCACTTGGCCCGTTTAACCCAAATTGACCCGAAAAGTCAAACTTGACCTAGAGTGACCCGTATGACCCAAATTGACCCGAAAAGTCAGACTTAACCTAGAGTTGACCCATTTGACCCAAATTGACCCAAAAAGTCAAACCTAACCTAGAGTTAACCCATTTGACCCAAAAAGTCAAACTTGACCTAGAGTTGACCAAAAAGTCCAAAGTCAATCCTAATTGTCTCGAAAGGATCCGACGTGACCAAAGTTGACCCGAAAGTCCAAAGTTAACCCTAATTGACCTGAAAGGATCCGACTTGACCAAAGTTGACCTGAAAGTAAAAAAGTCAACCTGAGTTGACCCAAAAAGTCAAACTTAACCCCAAAAGTCAAAGTCAACCCTATTTGACCAAAAAGTCAAACTTGCTTAGAAAGTTAACAAGTTTCTCGCAGTTGATAATCTGATTCCCGTTATCAGTAGGAGCTGATTGTTAAGCGTTGACCCAAAGTTGACCAACGTCGACTGCACTCGCTTTCTTGATTCCAATGTGAGGGATTACTAGCTAGTTTTGAAAATACTTAATGACCTATCTACATAGTATCTATGTGTACCTATATGTACTATTGCATGCCAATTTTCCTAATGAGGTTTCCCACGCCTCACAACGTGCTTGCTTTTCCCGACCTGACTTGTGCAAGGTATTTATGCCTATATGCTATCTGCTTACTAAGATGATAACGCCATGACCTGCTTATTATGTACCTGCTTCCCTTAACATGAAAACTTACTTATGTGAAACTATATATGTGCTTATTATGACATGATAGCATGACATACCGATCACGAAGGATGACATACCCATCAGAGTAAGTTGCATGACATTTAGGATTACATGATGCATCTAGATATGTATGAAGCATGCTAGGGTTGCCATGATCACCTTAGTGTGAAATAGGTCAAGGACCTACCAAATAAGACTTGGGCTTCGAGTCTCCCGCTTGACATGATAGTAGCCGCTCGCCCGCCAGTGAAAGTTCTTGTCGCAGTTAGTCGACACTCCTTTGATATGAGAGGAACACCAGATGGCCCGGTTTGGAATCGGGCTAGGATCTAAAACCCCTTCCGGAGCATACCTCTGTTGTACAGCTGCTACAGGGGCGATGCGCTTTGTAAACCATCAAAACTAGAACAACGTGAGACGTGAATAGATTCTGACTTAGCTTTAGACGAGAAAGCTTAACTGTGCAATCTGCTTGCTAGGAGTCTAGTGGCTCAAACAAGTTGCATATGACTGTTGTATCTCTGCTGCTATGCTTGTTTCTAGTATTTGTTCTATACTGCCTGACCTGCTTGACCTGCTTGATCTGATTGACTTGCTTGACATGATTGCCTATACTTCCGTTGTAATGATGATATATTGTTTTATATACACATATGGATATATGCATGAACTCTGTACTTGTGTGCCGGCCCATTTTTTTATAAAGACTTACGATGGGATTTTTATAAACCCTGAGGTCTCTCACCGAGCTTAGTTAAGCTCACCTTTTTCCCCTCTTATATATGTGTTATAGGGGCTTGACTTTATTGACGCTAGAGGTAAGGCCGATGGGTGCCAAGAAATAATAAAGATGAACAAGTTGTAATAGCTAGATTGAATACAAGGTTTTGGGAGGATAATTTGCCCAATGGCCATCCTCAGACAATTTCATTATATTTTTGTTGTATGGTTCTTCTTGAATTGTTAGAATCATAATAAGGATGTATGGTTCTCTTTATTATATTCTGTATCGATTGTTGGGCGAGATCCCTGTATGATGTCCACCCGGGCCTTCCCACTCCTCCTCGTCGGGAATGATTATCCGAGGAAGGGGGGTCGGATCGGGGGCGTCATATATTGAAGCAGAGTGCATGTAGGAAAATAGGCTCATTGCCTATTTTAGCGAAAGCCACCTTGAACTACCCCACGTATGACAAGGAGCTCTATGCCATGATCCGCACCCTCAAGAACTGGCAGCATTATTTTATGGCAAAAAAATTCATAATTCATACGAAACACGAGTCCTTAAAGTATCTCGAGGGACAAGGTAAGCTAAACAAGAGACACACCAAGTGGGTGTCTTTTCTTGAATCTCTTCCTTACGTCCTTAAGTACAAGAAGGGAAAGGACAATCTAGTCGCGGATGCATTGTCAAGACCATTGCAATACTTGATCACACGCTCCTAGGGTTTGATTATCTGAAAATTTTGTATGCTTTTGATCCTGATTTTTCTAATATCTTTGAAGCATGTACAGTCCATAAATTCTTTAGACAAGATGGGTTCCTATTTAAAAGCAATAGGTTATGCATCCCTTGGAGCTCATGTAGGGAGCTCTTTGTCCGAGAGGCGCACAGTGGGGGCATGATGGGTCATTTTGGAGTCATGAAAAACTTAGATATTTTATCTAAACATTTTTTCTGGCCTAACATGCGGAATTCTGTAGAGGCTATTTGTTGAAAATTTCTTGAATGTAAGCGAGCTAAGTATACAGTCAAGCCTCACGGACTATACACGCCGTTACCCGTACCCTATATTCCCTGGACCGATATTACAATGGATTTCATACTAGGCTTGCCGTGAACCCATAAAGATAACGATTCACTCTTTGTTGTCACTGATCGCTTTTCTGAATGGCGGATTTTCTGCCTTGCGGAAAAATAGATGATGCCACTCACGTAGCAAAACTTTTCTTCTACAAAATTGTGCGGCTTCATGGCATCCTATGCACCATCATCTCCGATCGCGACGTCAAAATTTTAAGCTACTTCTGGAAATCTCTTTAGGGAAGATCGGCACTAAGTTATTATTCTCAACAACTACCCATCCCAAACCGACGGCCAGATATAAGTAACTAACAGGACGATTTGCAATATTTTCCAGGCCTTGCTCAAAAAGAATCTACGAGAATGGGAAGAATTGCAACCTATTGCCGAGTTTGCCTACAATTGAACTCGCCACTCCACCACGGAGTTATCTCCCTTTGAAGTCGCATATGGTTTTAACCCACTGACAGCTCTAGACTTAGTTCCTCTACCCCAAAAGGAACAAGTTAATCTTGATGGAGTTAAAAAGTCAGAAGATGTTAAAAAGCTACATAAGAAGGTTTAACACACCATTGAAAAGCATAATGAACAGAATGCTTAGCGTGCTAATCAACATTGAATCAAGCTCACATTTGAACCTCGAGATCTAGTATGGGTTCATATGAGAAAGGAACGGTTCCCTCAAGCTCGGAAGCATAAGCTCGATCCCCGGAGCATTGGGTCATTCCCGGTATTAGCTAAAATAGGGGACAATGCCTACAAAATTGACTTGCTCGTTGAGTACGGCATCAGTAGTGCCTTTAATGTGGCAGACTTATCTCTGTGTAAAAAGGATAGTAATCTAGATTCGAGGACGAATCCTTCCCAACTCGGAGGGTATGATGAGGGCATCCCAAATGATACAGATTCATCCACAAGTCAGTCACAGGAAGAGGATCCCCAGCTGCTTTAAGTCATATCAAAGAGATCCATTAATTGATATCATTGGGCCACTTACTCGCACACAGCAGAAAGAAGCAAACGATGCACTCCGCGCACTTGTCCTCTCAAGCCACACACAAGCTCAAAATATTAGGAAGCAAGGCCTTGGAAAACCCTATTTAGAAGGATAAAATAGTCCACCTCTTCAAGAATACGGGAGACGTGCGACCAATGCTCTTATCCAAATAAGGTTCAAGAGATTTCTTGAAGTTCTTGAAAGGTTTTTCTTGAACTTCTTGAAATGGATCTTAATGAACCTTGAGGTTTTTAATTTCTTGATTTATTGGGAGAATTATTGATTGTGAATCTTAAAGAAATTGTAAGAATCTTGATTTTCTTGATTTACGGCGTTCCAAAGGATTTGTGACATAATCAATTTTTGACATTACAATGCTACGCAAACTCATGGGAAGAATCCATTTAGCAACCCGCTTCACCAATTCGGCCATCATCATCCAAGCCCATTGCCGAAACCCTCATTCCTATTAGGGTTAGGTTTTTAGGTTCTTGGTAGTTTTAAATTGGATTAGGATTTGTGCATGTTTCTTAATTCTTTTTCTAGTTTGTTAAGGATTAGTTGAGGTTGTTACAAGTTTGTTACAACTCCAACAAACTCCTTATTTAGTTGTTTCCAAAAAGGTTTCACCTCTTGAATCCTTTTTGCAATAGGAATAATTTCTCCTTTTAATTTCAAGAAGGGATTTTTGGATTTCCTCTTCCTTTGAGGTGGCCGAATTCCTTCCGAAGTCTTCCATGCTCTTTTTGGAAACTTATTTTCTTGTAAGATTACCAACTCTAGTTAGATTCCACTTTCTTTTGTTCTACAAATTCCTTTTCTTTTCTTACTTGTAAAAGGCACGCAACTTCTTCTATTTAAAGAAGAGCTGGCCAAAATTTACAAACACAATAATATAGAAGTTATATCTTGTAAGGTTCATTCTTAGCTTAAGAGTTCTTATTTTGCACTTATGTAATTTGCATCTTAATTTTAAGATAACATAAGCCAAACTATAGGAGGCTTAGGTTTCTTGCTTCACCTAAATTCTTCTGGTTTCAATTCATTTATTCTTGCTTAGTTATAGCTAAAGTAGTTTATCTCACTATATATTTTGCTTGTAATTTTTGAATCTTTGAGTAAGTAAGATTGCCCTTCAATGATTCACTTTCCTTGGCAACTTTCCGCATCCGTGAGCTCTTCTTCGAATAACTCACATCACAGGAAGTATAAATAGGGAATAAAAATCCAATATAATTAATTCAAATGTAAATTGTCCACATGGACTTCATATTATAATGCAAATCATAACTAGCAGGCAAGTCAACTGGCAGTTCAAGCAAGTCACACAAGTCATGCATCTCTAATTCCTATAACAGAGCATAAGAATCAAGGCTTGCAAGTCAAGCAAGTCATGCATCGCTAGTGCATATAGCAGGGCATAATAATTCGAACAAGCAAGTTAGGCAGTATAGGCCTATGCATAGCAAATACATAAACAAATAGGGCAGCAAAGATACAACTTTCATATGCAGCAAATTTGACCCATTCGACTCCTAGCGGGCATATTGCTCAGCCTAGCTTTCTCATCTTAAAACTAAGTCAGAATCTATTTTATATTCAAGCAAGCAGATTTGATTTCTGTCAAGCTTTCTCATCTTAAAGCTAAGTCGATAATCAATATTATATTCAAGCAAGCAGGTTTAATTTCTGTCTAGCTTTTTCATCTTAAAGCTGAGTCACAAATATATGTATTCAAGCAAGAAAGTAGATTTCTTTCTTGCTTTCTCATATTAAAGCTAAGTCGCAAATCTGCTCAAGTTTGATTTTTTCTAGTTTTAGTGGTTTGCAAAGCCGTCGCCCCTATGACAATTGTACTAGCATTAGCCGTAGTGCTCGGCAACAGGGGGGCAGGATCCTGCCCTTGGCCACAAGTGTTCCTCTCATATAGAAGGAGTGTTGACTAACTGCGACACGAACTTTCACCGGCAAGCCCTACATAACGGGCAAGCGGCTACTATCTAGTCAAGCGAGAATACTCAAAGCCCAAGTCTTATTTGGGAGGTCCTCAAACCTATTTCACGCTAAGGTGATCATGGCGACCCTAGATGTCATGCAACTTACCATGAGAAGTGCATCCTCCTTCTGGTCCGGTACGTCATTCTTTCATATTATTATAAGCATACATAGTTGTAAGTAAGCACGTTATCATATCGTGTCAAGCATGGTACATAATAATCATACATGGCATTATCATGTCAAACAGGCACGTAGGAGATAAGTATACATAGTTAGCATCATGTTTGGAAAACAAACAAGTTTGAAGTGTTATAATGTCAAACAGGCACATAGCACATAAGCATTCATCGCATATGTAGTAAATCTAGCAATCAATAAGGAATACATTTCATATGTAGCAATTCAAGTAGTTCAACTCAAGTTACATGCAATTGAGGTGTGGGAAATCTCTTACTTTAATCCGACAAGCAATGGTATAGTTACACATAGTTACTACATAGATAGTTCAATTAACTTTTATGAAACTAGTGAGTAATCCATCACCTTGTCCAAGCAAGGTCAAAGTCCAACTAGTGCAAGCAAGTCAATCCTAATCAATCTCGGTCAAGCACAACAAGGTTCTGAAGTAATTAACTTGCGAGTTATGTACTAAGGCTAATTAAGGTATGTTCTAAGATAAGCATACTCGTGCAAGGCCAAGTTTTCAAAATAGGTTTCGAGTTTTGGGAAGAGTTTGATGTTGAGAGGCAATCGAAAGCGATGTCGAGATAAGGTTCGACACTAAGGAGGCATCGGATAAATTAGAGAGAAAACTACATCGAAAGGATATCGATCAGGTTTTGAAAGGTAACTGATTTCTAAAAACATAAACGAACTAAGGTAGATAACTTTTTGAGACCAAAAGGCTGTCGAAAGGGTTTCGAAAAGATTTCGGGTCTTAGGGACTTTTCGCAAAATTGTTTATTGAAAGCCACCTCTTTTAATATCAAACTCATTCACAATTATAAACCTCAAAGCAGGATGGGTTTGGGGTTTTAAAAAGTTACAAGAAACATCTTTGCAAAAAGATCCCAACCGTTGGGAGTTGCGGCAAACATTTTAAATTAAAAACTGAGAAGTTTTCTGGTTTGCCCAGTCAAGTTTGAAACCTCTTTTCTCTTAATTGGAAAGTCGAATTGACACAAAATTTGACTAGTAGCTAAAAGACATTCTAAAAGAACTACTGTTCAAGTTTCAGAATTTTTGGATAAAAGAAAAGTCAAATATAAAAATATTAACTTTCTATTTTCTTGAAAGAGGAGTGTGGCGATCAGTCCACTTTAAAACTTCATAACTCAAAAACTAAACATTTGCTTTCCATAAAATTTACAGATTGATAAATATAGGTACCTAAAATGTACAGTAAAAATTTCAAAATTTTCCAACAAAGGGATAATTAAATACTTCACTAACAAGCTTCAGTTTCCTGAAAAAATGGCATACAGAACAGTCCACGTTACACGTTTATATCTCCTAATTGAAAAATCATTTTTCTACGAAGCTTTGGAAAATAATAGCCTTGTATATTTTAAACCAGAAATAAAAATTTCAGTAATAAAATCAAAGTATTCAATTTATAGTGATTTTCAAAAGTTTTCTGTTTTACTGAATTGGATTCCAGCAGACAGAGTATTTTGTAAAATCGGTATCTCTCTAACCATTCGTCAAAAACTTATGAAATTTGACACATGTACTCCTAAAACATCTATGATCAAGTGCTAAGGGCAGTTTTGGAAAATTATAGGTATGTAAATTAAAATCCTACAAAGATCAGATCTGGTATACCGATTCGAAGGAGTTTTGTAAGGCGTCGTCAGTCGACTAAATCTCTAGCCTTTTTTATATTCTTACAGATCCTGAGTTGAGTACCTATGAAACATTGATATATGATTCATAAGATTTTCCAAACCATTGAACGCAAACAAATCGAATTAACGGAGAGAAACGATGATCAACGGTCGTTGAACAGAAACAAAAAAAACTTACCCTTTTCATTTTTCTCTAGTCGCAGCTGCTGGGATATTTTCCCTTCGTCCTCATCTGGTACAGGGCAACAAGAACCATGGAGAATCGATCAGGGTTCATGAGAGGCAAGGAAGGCTGAAGAAGAAAAAAACGAAGCAAGAAACGACAAAAGCGAGGAGAGGGTTTCTGATTCTTCCTTTGCTGATTTTTCTTTCACGCAGGAGTACTGCTGTTGAATGAGCATTAGGTTAAGATTTTTCTTTCTATATGGCCATGCATAGCCGAAATCAGGTAGGGTTAATAAGGTTTAGGTAATTAATTTGTTCCCTACAATAATTAGTTAGATAATTGCTAGTTCAATAAGCAAGAGGTGTAATTCAATTACACTTTTCTTGAGTTATACGTATGTGTTTATCTCATTACACAAGAGATGTAGTCCATTGCCATCTCTCTGTATTTTACTGTAGCGGCAATAGTTGAACTAGGAGAATACTTTTAAATTCCAATCTAGCGTAGGATAATTATCCTTTAACCTTAAAATATTTAATTAATAATTAGCGTCAATTTTCCACTAAAATCTGTCAACGGAATTCTAACGTAACTAATAATTTAACTCTAGGACGAATTAAATTTATGCTAACTCGATACTTTAACGATAACCGGAATGTGGAAAAATTACCATTTTTCCCTCAGGACTAAATTTCCCACAAACTACACACTTATCATGTAGACAATACTTCCTCGTAGCGACACTACTTAATAGTCACATTAACCTTAAAATTTTAGGAATTTAATTCATAAAAATCTGGGGCGTCACATGGGATGTTCATCATACCACTTATAAAAGACAATAAAAAAAGTTGAACATGCCATGTTAGACTTAGGTGCATCCATAAATGTAATGTCAATGGTTGTTATCAAAAAATTTAATCTCGGGCCACTTAAGGAAACGAGAATTATCATTTAGTTGGCCAATAGATCCAATGTCTATCTTGAGGGACTTATTGAGGATGTGTTGGTGAAGGTAAATGAGTTAATTTTTCCAGCTGATTTTTATATTGTTGACACAGGTAGGTCTTATGGTGGAAATTCTAACCTACTTTTACTTGGGAGACCCTTTATGACAGAATTGTTAAACGCAGTAACGGTTTTACTAAACGCAGTAACATTCCCCTGTAAAAAGACTAAAATGCCCCTGGAGCAAAAAAAATAAAAAAAAAGAAAAATCACTGTAGCAACTTTCGCCTATAAGTAAGGAGTGAATGTCAGAAGTTTTCTAAAACGTTCAGAGTTAGCTGTTTTACATTTACATTAAACTGCAGAAACACTTGTTTTCCATTTTGTCACTGACACGTTCATTCAAATATGGCCGGTATACCCGAGCACGATCCATATTACACTGTAAGTAACACTGTATTTATTTTTTTAATTTATAGCAGTGTGCGTAATTTATGTATTTATTTGTTAAATTTATGTATGTAATGTTTCACGTTAATTTTTGGGGGAAAAAATCCAGTATGGGGGATTTTTTTTCCCTGATCTGCGATAATTCGGACGTTTTTTTGCTGATTCTGAAACATTTCGGACCGGGAGAATGTCTCCCAGTCCGAAATAGCCGGAATACCGCCGTTCGCCGGCGGTATTATCGTGGAAATATCGCCGCCGGCCGGCAATATTTCTGGTGGAAATACCGCCGGCGGTTACTACGGGGAAAATACCGCCTCCCGTCGGCGGTATTTCCGCCGGAAATATCGCCGGACGGCGGCGATATTTCCGGCCGAAATATCACCGCCGGATGGCGATATTTCAGGGCAAAATATCGCCGACCGGCGGCGATATTTTGCCCAGAAATATCGCCGCCGCCGGCCGGCGACATTTCGGCCGGAAGTTTCGCCGCCGGCCGGCGATATTTCCGGCCAAAATTTTCTGCCGGTTTGCGTGCGGGCATGCATTTTTTCTGCTACTTTTTCGGGACATGCCGCAATATCCAGACGTACCTATTCTAATCACAATTGTGTCGTAACTTTTGGATTTGGGCGATAATATGATTGCGCAATGTATTTGCTGAATAGAAATTTTAGTGTGTAAGTTTGCTAACGAAGTTTTTTTATGTTGTTGAAAGGATTCCCGTGTTGAGAGTGATGAGATTTATGCTGACCACACTGAAGTATTTCGGACGGCCCAAGAGTTTATCAGTAAGGAAGGTATGCTTGCATGGGTTAAAGCACGAGCAGCTGAAAATAATATAACGACAAGAATTACATCTTCAGTGAAAATGTTGGGGTTGTTCCTAACAAGAGGGAGAAGCGGTAGAGTTGAGATTGGGTGCGATAGGGGAGGAAAAGTTAGGGATAAGGCACCCATACCGGAAGGGAGTAGCAGACGGAGCAATACAAGTAGCAAGAAGACAAATTGTCCATTTCACCTGAAGGGGCAAGAAATTGCTGGCGGAAAGTGGAAGTTAGAGGTCAGAAACGGAACGCACAATCATGAATTAGAAGGAGTGAGAAATTGGCATTCGTCGCAGACACGTTTAACAGAAGCGGAGAAGAAGAAGGTTGCAGAAATGTCCAGTATCAACATCAGGCCGAAGCATATATTGGCCCAATTGCACGCAGATGATCCGAAAAATGTCAGCCACATAAGGCAAGTTTACAACGAAGCAGCAAAAACTAAAAGGGATGCGAGGGGAGGTATGACTAACATGCAGTATTTCTTCAAACTTCTGCATGATCACGAATACTTCTATGCGTACTCAGGCGACGACGGAAGCAATGCAGTGGGCCACATCTTCTTTGCGCACAAGAAGGCGCGGCGTCTACTTTCTCTGTTTCCGTACGTTTTATTCATTGACACAACGTATAAGACAAACAGGTATGACGTGCCTCTGCTTCAAATTGTAGCTCATGTACCTACAACTCAGTATTTTTACCGGAAAGTACCGCCGGAATCCGGCAGTATTCTGCCTGCTGCTCGCAGTAAAAAATTTCGGGTTCAATACTAACAAATTCGGATATATTATAACTTCTAACATAACTTCAGTATGCCTCTAACTAAATTAATGAAACAAACAAATAATCTCGCAAATAAAACAATACCGAAAGAAATATTAAACGGGAAAAAAAAAACATTTCCGTGTTCTATACTAACAAATTCGGATATATTATAACTTCTAACATAACTTCGGTATGCCTCTAACTAAATTTATGAAACAAACAAATAATCTCGCAAATAAAACAATACCGAAAGAAATTTTAAATTGAGGCACTAACCTTTAATCGATCGTACTCGCAGTAAATGGAAAATCCAATTCTAAATAATTTAGAGTTTTCTGCCCACTACTTGCAGAAAACTCTCTTCTGGTTGCGCCTATTTATAGGCGCAACCCGAAGCAGTTTTGCCTTTTAATTTTTTTTTTTTTCAAAATGCAATGATTATGTCTTGGCGGCTTTACTGTAGCAACAGTAAAGCAGCCAAGACATAATCATTTCACTGTAGCAACACGCGTTGCTACAGTAACGCGTGTTTGCTATAGTGAATTTTTTTTTTTTAATTTTTTGCCTCCAGGGGCATTTTTGTCTTTTTACAAGGGAATGTTACTGCGTTTAGTAAAATGGTTACTGCATATAACATGCCTCTTATGAAAATAGCAAAGACTAACATAGATGTTGATAAATGTGCATTACCATGTGAATTTGATGGAAAAGATGTGACATTCAATCTATTTAATGCAATGAAGTGTCCACACGAGAGACTCATGTTAAGCAGAGACGAGTCTCTCCGCTTTGTTGACGTTAATGATCCACTTGTGGAGATGTATGCAGGAACAAGTTTCATGAAGGATAAACTCGAGCTAGCAATATTCATAGCTTAACCGATGCAGAGGCAAGAGAAGAAAACAATTGTGAGCTTGTAGAAGATATTATGACATTATACTCACTGGAGGAAATGCCTAACAGGTCTGTTGCCCAAATGCCCAAATTAGACTTCGCTAACAATATATTACCTTCTGTTGTGTAGGCCCCAAAATTGGAACTTAAGCCACTACCAGAACATCTCAAATATGTGTACTTGGGAGAAGATGACAAACTGTCAGTGTTCATAAACAAGCATTTCACAGGTGCTCAAGAGGAGAGTTTGGTAAGTTGCTTAAGATGTATTTGGGTGGACTCTTGCAGGCATATAAAAGGTATAAGTCTTTCAATCTGCATCCATAGAATTTTGCTTGAGTTTGAATCCAAACCTAGGAGAAAGCCTCAAAGGAAATTGAATCCAACTTTAAAGAAAGTGTGCTAAAGAAAGTCTTAAAATTGCTTGAGTTAGGAATAATTTTTCCAGTTTCAGATAGCAATTGCGTAAGTCATGTTCGTGTGATACCAAAGAAATCTGGTTTTCCATTAATAAAAAAAATGACAATAATGAATTGGTATAAATGATAGTTGGCGGATGTGCATTGATTTCCATAAATTAAATGTCGCAACTAGAAAAGATCATTTTCCACTGCCACACTACAACAAAATATGGATTTCCCTACATTTTTTTTAATGTATTAAAAGGTAAATGCCTTAATAGGGGCTCTATTATGACATTAGGAACTACATATATGTATTACTACATTATCACTTAAAGATAATATGACATAATAAAATAAATGCCTTTAAAAATACTTATTTAAGACACTATTAGAAAAACGTCTTTAAATCTATAATCTATTACTACCTTTCTAACTAAGCTATTATTATATTAGTA
>VMRK01000477.1:0-29978 GCA_016801395.1 Leptodermis oblonga
GTGTGTTCGGGCTCGGCTCGGCTCGATATCACCCCTAGTCTTCAGCATAACAGAGTAGTGATGATTATTTATATGAGTAACGATACACTCTTCAAATAATTTTCTCAAATTTCTTTAACTCAAAGTGATATATTGTATTCATTGATTACACTTTTATAAAATAATTATTAATATTACATTATTTACCAATAAATACACGACACGATTATTTGAGGAGCGTATCATTACTCTATTTATATACAAGGGCGGAGCCACATGCTAGTCTAGTGTGTCAAATGCTCCCATCTCAAATTTTTTTTTTTCTCTTCTTCTTAACAAAAAAATATAACAAATTAAAAGAGAATTAGTATACTTTTGGATCTCGTAATCAAGACTCCAAATAAATCTCCTAAATAAAGCAAATTAGTTTTTCTTCGTCAGAAGATAATCAAAGGAATTTTGTTTGCTTTATTCTCTCATTGGTTTGCTCATTAATTAGTGTTTATTAGTAATTTTAATCAATTTTAAACAAAAAAGTGTGAGCAGGTGGAGAAAAACACAAACTTAGATAACAAGTGAAATTGTTTTCTTATAATAAATAGCAATGTTCATGATTACATATATCTCTTATATATTATCTGGGGGTGGGGGGCTGGTGGAGATTCTGGCGCTCTCGGCCTCCATCCAGGTGGAATATTTGCCTGCGGCGGAGCCGGTGCCCTGAATGGTCGCAGCCACTTCCGCGCGACAACTCCTTGCAGTCGTGAAACTTGAAATGGCTTGTTGTTGGCGTCGGGGTTGTGGTTCTTGTGCGCCATTGCTATATCGAGTTGGCCGTGCACGACGAGAATCAACATTGACAGCCACAAAAATTCTACAGTCTTCTTCATGTTTATCATATTATAACTTGTCCTAACCTAGTGTAAAAGTGAGTATATATATAGCAAAATCGTACGGGCTGCCCAGATAACGCATTAATTATATGAGTATAAAATATTATGGAGATCTCTCACCTAATTTGTGAGGATCTTTTTTTTCAAAGCAACGTGATGAAAATGGATCAATGAATTTCAAGCATTAGACTTATAACATTTGTTACGTTATACTCGTTTCTTTTCACATTATGTGTTACTTTAAAAATCTACCCATGTTTTTAGGAAGTAAAGTAGAAAGAGGGAATAGTTGCAAAAAAAAGTAGAAACAAGTGTTCATTTAGACATTTACCCAAACGGATGCATATGAGCAGTGTCCGCGCGTGAACCACAATTGTTAGTAATTCAATATGGTTTTTGTACCTTCTTCAGAAGTGGTAAAAAAAACAAAGGTGATACAAGAAAATGGAAAGAGACCAGCTTCTTGTCCTGTTGGTTGAATCGATACCTCTGCTGTTCTCCTACTCTTGCTATGACAGCCTACTTCGACGGTTGTGAGTTGTGATTCCGCTTTATGACAGGCCTGGCCTACAACTGACTTGCTTTCAGACTTACTGGCTGAAGAGCAAAGAGATATCTATTTTACAGTCAATTCCTCTTAGAATAGCATCCCGCTCTTCCTCATCGAAAACCAACCCTACTTAATTTGTTCTAGAAATGCTAACCAAGTGGCACACTGGGGCCATGGGTCATGAAAGAGGTTGACCTGACCTCCGGAAATAGGCCAATAAGATAAAGGCCATCGTCTAATCGTATCGGACATAATATCAAATTGCACAATTTCTTTTCGTATAGTACGATTCAGTACATTTTTTTACGATATATATAGTATCGAATCATATGACACACAAATTGAATATATTTTAACTTGTCATATCTCAGATAACTCATTGATATGTATCAGCTTACCTTAAATAGAGATGAAAACCAAAGACTATTCCTTTTACATTAAAGATTGTAGAATCCCGATTCACTAGCATTTCCATTTTTCTCAAGTAATTCCCAAATCTCTGGAGTTTCACAATAGTAGTAAATCAAAAGCCACTAACTAATAAACATGATCGTTGGTTCTAATTAGCCACGAATTTCCAACTTTGTTTTTTTTTTCCTATGCTATATAATTAATTAATGTTTCTTAATTCTTATAATTTTGAATTGTTAGATAATTTATTTTAATAAAAATAAAGCTTTTCTTTTTCCTATTATTTTATTTAATAATTGATATAATGCTAAAGTTAATAAAATATAACTCATTATAAATATTTATTCTTATATATAATAAAAATACTCCTATATAATTAAAACATACATTTTATTATACCTTGAATAATATATAAAATTTATACTATTTATTATTTATAAACTTATTTTACAATACAATACACGTATAATAAAATTAAGTTTTCTATACTTATCTCGACAACTATTGCGTAAATAGTAATCTGATTTCAGAATATTGAAATATTTTATGGGCCTGAAGCATTGTGTTGGGCTGGAATGGTTTTGTTTTGTGTATGGATTAATCTTCACCAAAGCCCAAGTGAAGCCCAACTTCCAAGCCAAGTTTAAAATTGACTTGATTAAATCTAATTCCAAATTGCATCCGGTTTATTCATGATGATTAAGGGGGAAATTAAAACTTTATTGGATTTCTTGTATAAAAAACCCAAATAGGCATTTGATTGATAAACAAATAAAATAAAAATTGTTAGTATAGTTTAGAAAAGAACATAATTGAGAAAGTATGCCTGTACAAAATAGCGTAATCTCAAAACAACAAATTAACTAACTTTGTTACGAAAATGTAAAATAATTATCAGACTTTAGTTCTTACTTAAAAAAGGAATTGTTGCATTTTCTAAAGAAAAAATAAAACAGTAAGTTAACATTATTTGGAATTTTTCATTTTTTAAAAAATGACACGAAATTTATTTTTTTTTAAAATGTTTAGAATAAAAAGTAGAAGTTAGGCGAACGAATAATTAAATTAAATTAAATTATTACATCCTAATACCAAAATTATTGAGATGAATATATAATATTATATGATTGATAAAACTAATTTGATTTATGGGACTCATTTTTATAAACATTTATAATTATTTATATTAATAAATAAATATCACAACTATTATTATATTATTAGCATTATATAAATTGTGAGCCTATGAAAGAAATAAAACAAAAAAGGAAGGCGGCAGCGAGAAACTTGAGCATCGGGCCTGATTTCGGAGAAAGCGCGTTATACTATATAGCGTTAGCAATACGCTTTCACCTCCTACTCACTTTGTTTACCTCCTATAAATGGTACCTGTGCTCCGCCAAAATGTGATATCAAATTTCCCTCCCTTTTTCTTCTCACCCGACGTCGTTTCATAGCGAATAAGTAGATTTCGTCAGCGGCGAAGATCCAGGATGCTCGAGGTAGAGAGCTCCGACACCGGCGATCCAGAATAAGGAGGGCATTCCTCCCGATCAGCAGCACCGCCCCATCTTCGCTTCTAGATGACGCCGCCGGACCATAGCCGATTACAACATTCGGAAGGAGTCTACCCTTCACGATGTCCTCCGCCTTCGCGCTCGTCGTCAAAACCCTAATCACCGGCGCTAGTCGATTTCCCTAGTTCGAGTTCGGATACGATCGATACCACCGACCAGCGGCGTCCGATCTTCGATTCAAGATACAGAGGGATTCTCGGTTGAAGCTTACGTTTAATGCTCTTCTCTTCTCGGTCACCGGCCTCCATTATTCGGCAGTAAATTGGCCCTTTCCCTGTTATTTCTGTCACAATTGTATATTTAGGTTAAGTCCACAACTGCTGCCAGCATTACTTGTGTATTTAGGTTAAGTCCACAACTGCTGCCAGCATTACTTGTGTATTTAGGTTAAGTCCACAACTGCTGCCAGCATTACTGGTGGGATCAGGGATTACAGGTTACTGATTTGTAACATTCCCGTGTAAATACATCAAATATTACAAGCGTTTCTTCTTATCGTTTGTGAGTAAATGTAACCGCGTTGTTCAATTTTGAGGTATATCTGTTGGTTTTTGTGTTACTATACTACGTGAAAGATGCTTCTTCGTTTACGATTCCTATCATCAAATTAAATTTGATAGTTTTTCCCTTTGGCTGTTAATGTGGTTAACAATCAATAGGGGCTTAAGTATCTTTTAGTTTGTGATGATGGGGTGGAAATTTCTCAACGAAAACAGTGGATTTAGACCTAAAAGTGTGATTGTTTTTCATTTTTGTAGTTATGAAACGACTCGTTGGGTTAATTGCTCTTGGTATGATATGAACAAGGGAATTCATCAACTGAAAATATTTTTTAATTAGTGACTTAGAATTTGCAAGTGCTCCAGTATTTGTTAGATGATGTCTCTGATTTTTTAACAAGACAAGATCGAGTGGGATGACAGAACAGAATGGGAGGGCAAGGTTGTATCAGCATACTTAAAAAGCTTTCATTGATAATATATCTGTGAGGACTTTCGGCGGTCTACAAGACTTGAATTGATATCTGTGAGGATTTTCATTGATATTACATCTTACAGGTTTTGTAACATTAAATAAAATCCTGTACTTTACTATGTGCTTTCCTTTCATTTTTCTTCTTTTCCTTGATAATTTTTTGCTCCGATACACAACTTTATATATGATATGGCTGAAGCTCATCTATGATTAATTGACTGAGATTATACTTTTGAGCTGCATGATGTAGACAATTATTCCTCAACTCCAGCATTTGAGTACTGGAAAGAAACTGATTTTTGAACAATTATGTGGAAGAAGAATCTTTTGTAAGGAATGTCTCGCAATTAGTGAAGAAGAAATTTGAGAATTTGGAAAAGTCACTGCTGCTGAAGACTTGAATAAGATATTTCTCTCATTCAGAAGTCAGTCCACTTATTTGATTTAGTAGAGGAGATATGACCATTTTCCTTTTGAGAGTTGCTCTGTTTTTCAATTCTAGTCATAATTTCTATGTTTGACCAGATATTTTGCTGTGGTTATTCATTCTTCTTTTCTTTTTCTTCCTGCATTTGTAGGATGATCCAAGTCTACAGAGTTTTCCGGGAGATAATCAGCAACTTCATTAAGAAAATCCTCAAATTGCTAATGTGTCGGCCACCACAGAATTAGTTAAAGCCAATATCATGCCCAATGATGACCATCACAGTCATTTGGCCAAGGACGAACTTGAACTCATGGGGGCTTGTAACAGTAATGGCTTTTTAAGAAGGCTCTCTTTCCACGCTTGTCATGCTCTAGATCAGTTATATAAGAACAAGCTATGGTATACCTTAATGGTCTTGATCACTAATCCTTACCAACTTTTACGTCGCATATTTGCAGATTCAAGGTGGAGGACTTAGAATCTGTATCCCAGTTATTTCATCAGTGGGCTAAAAAGCCAGCCTGCATTTCAAGACACTAAGAGGTTACTGAACAAGGTATTTTGGCTCTTGCTTCCTTTTTCTTCAAATTAGTTCTAGTAAATACTTTTTCTGATAGCTTGTCATTAATTGAAGGCCACGAATTTGGGCATTTCTGTGGTCAATTATTCTGCTTGTTAGCCATCGAAGAATGGACTCTTGTACCAATCAGACAAAATACTTATCTTCTTAGCACTTGTTTCTTCCTTCTTTCTCCTCCGGCATTTTTAGTCTGCCATCAGGTGCTTGGCTCTGAATAAGATTATACATCTAGCCTTTTCTTATACTGATGTAAGAGGATTTGATATGAAAGTCTCTATTGGCTATTCTTGTTATCCTCCTGAAGAAAATACTTGCAATCATGCCTATCTATATTGAGAAAAGAAATCTTGATTTGGATCGCTTCTTTTTGACTCTGTCGCTTTAATCATATCTCGTCGACCAATTCTTACTATGTCACATGTTTGTTGAAAGATTTTTTTTTTTTGTAATTCCTTACATAAGGATTCAGAAAGTAACGGATCTCCACACCGGCATTCGAACTCCTTAAACAACATCGAATTAAACCACCATTTTTCATTAGCTTTTGTGCCAAAACAGAAAATCTCCTTGATATCTTAGGAGCCAAATAATCTTATGTCATGGTCCTAGTTTTACTGGTGAAGTTCTTTTGGTTATCTCCAACGCAGTTAAAACCACTAGATTAAACTCCATGAATCTGAGATGGATTAATTACTTTTGTCTTTCTGTGCTTTGGAATTAGTTTCGACTTTGCTTTCTTTTGTCTAAATTAAATTTTTTATTCCCTGAATATTCACTGTTCACTATCAAATGGATACTATTATTCCCACTTTTGTTGCCATTAGAAACACTCTCGGCGGGCGATTAGGTTAATTAAGAGGGTAAAGTTGTATATTTTCATTTTGAGAACAACAGTGAAGCTCTTGCTTTATGGTTCTGAGTCAGTGAGAATGTTAGCTTTCTTCGTTGTTTGGTAATACTAATATCTGTGTGTGCTTTGTGCAGTTGGTTATGACTGGAATAGCTGTTCTGTTGGTGGATAGAGTAGGTAGAATACCTTTGCTACTTGGTGGTGTCTCTGCTAGGGTATGTATTTTTCTGTCTCAGTATTTATTGCACAACCATTTGTAGAGACATTTGCTCGGTCAATTAAATCTGTTAGGTCAGTTCTCTTACTTAATTCCGCTTTCGCTGCACCTGACACCTATTATTATTGCCATCTGAATTGCCTAGAAGTCTAAACCCTACAATGAGCGACAGAGCAACTAAGATGCATACAACATAAAGTGGAATGCTTGGGGTATGGATTTTGAGTGTTTAATCTCACGAATAATTCTTGGTATTGTTTTCTCATATTGAAGTCCATTTTAATTTTTCTACATTATTTTATTTTTTATGTCATATTATGCATGGTTTTCTTTTTCTGCCCATATGACAGATGGATCATTTCTTTAATTTTACAGTTAATGGAAGAGACTGTTAAGCCTTTTTTGAACACTCTCTCTGGATCTCCTAGAACTCAAATTGGATTTAAAAGTTCTGATAGCATTGCCCAATACATTTTCTTTTGACGGTATGCGTTTTCACTTCCTGTCGTCAAGTATGTTGTGTAACTTTAATTGACCCAAACAATCTTTTGGCCAGTATTCTCTTTTGCAACCATCTCTCAAGCAGGAACCTTGCTTGTGATATGAACTATTTTTGTCTTTTATATTAATATATTGAATGACATGCTTCATTTATTTACCACCGTTGGTGTCATTTTCTGAACTTCAATGTAGGACTCTGTTTGGTTGATTTCCGATCGTATGCATTCATTCTTCTATTCTGTTATAGAAGACTTCTTTTCTTCTTCCTATTCCAGAGAAAACACAAGATAGTGAAAGCTTTTCAAGTGGAGATGAAGGTTCAAAAGATGAAAGGCAATCTCTTGCTGGCCCAGTGGATGACGTAAATCAGTATATGTGCTCTTTAGTTCTTCAATCTTGTTTGATAGGTTGAACTTGATTACTAGAATATTTAATTTTTTTGCCCCACACCTTGGAGCCTTTGGATGTTCTTCTCCCCCGATCATAATCAAATAGTATCTTTGATAGTGTGTCAGAGATGATTTTCAGCCACGAATTCAGCTGTTTTCTATCAAAATCTTGAGCATTCATAGATATCCATGTTTTGACTTTCCCCCCTCAAGATATTTCTCTTGTTTTGCAGTGTGCCATTCTGTTGGAATGATCTTTTGTCCCATATTGACAAGATTTTTGTGTTTGCCCAGTTCTGGAATGGTTGGGATTGTTCAATTGCTTTCTAAAACCAATGCTGTAGATCCTTCGACTGAGGACTATGCTGCCTGCTTAGAGTTACGATCTTAGGTATCTCAAATGATTGAGCAGCTGCAATGCTCCTGGTGCGTTGATATTGCAGGTTAGTCCTGAATTTTTTCTACCCTTTCAAAATTATATTAACCACCCTCTGCAGAAATGGACGATCTGTTTTACTAATTGTTCTTTTGAAATCATTTCGAGATTGCTTTCTTGATTAAAGAGCTGTTCATTGATAATATTAGCTGGCCAGCTCCAAATATTGCACATCTATTCCTACTGTTTGATCTTGTGTATTTGTACACTATCTGGTTGTTTGGTCTGTAACATGATGTTCTGTATTACATTGAGAAATTGTTGTTTTAACATCTTATATGTGTTATTTAGTCCCTAATCATGTCCCTGCGTTGCTCCCCATGCCTGGCCCATATGCAATAGGGACCAGATCAGCATTAGGTGATTGCATTTCTTCTCTTGCATCCACTGCCCTTCTACTATCATGTTTTTGTGAGGTTTTACATACCTTCCAGATTTGTTGCTATGGATTCTGTTGCAGCTAACCAGTTTTTTTCCTATGAACTTGGGAAAGGAGAATTCCTCGGTCATTTATTTTTGTAGTTAAACACGTGTAACTACTTAAATTGGTGTAGTCACTCGTCAATATCATTGTGAGATATTCCCTGGGATGGTATCTTTATTGCTTGGTAACAAAACCTTTTCTTTGGCTACCGGGTATTTTTATTTCTGGTACTTTGACTGTCATATATTCAATGGTAAAAGGAATTGTGGTTGCTTCTTTTTGACTTCTATCTCAAAACTTTCTGCTTCTTTTTTCACTTCAAGTTGTTTCTTGTGTTTGTTTGATTCTATGTTTGGTCAATCCAGTCAATTTGGGTTTTACATCTCTGTGGTTATGGTACCACCAACTGTGACGGTGGAACAGTGTATTTCTGTATGACTACTTTCTTTTAAACTTCGGAGCTTACATTGTATTTCTTAAAATATTTCTGCAGCTAATAATATTTTGGTTGGTTCAGGTAGTGAGCCCGAGAAGAAGAGAAAAGAAGAGATGATGCAGGGGTAAGCTTTTGAGTAGCAAAGCAGTTCATCTTCTAAGTCATTGTTTCCTTATCCATTTACTCACCATTATTTCATAATTTCAGTCTTCTTCAGCATTCTGTTCGATGGGATACAACTCCAGGCAGCAGTGACAAAGAAGATCTGAAGAGGTGGTTTTTTATTGATGAAAATGTTGATAGAAAATTAAGGTTCCTGTCGTACAACATTGGGTTTTGAGTCCAAAAACTTTGGAAGCGCCAAGTTTGTTTGAAGCGTTGTTTCGGCATCTCTCCGGCATAATGGACCTGAAATCAAATCACACGTCCTGCCGTTCTTGCTGATCCTGCTCCTATGAATGAACCAATGTTGGGCATCCATTCTGCCCTGTTGGCTTACTCCCCACTCTTCAGCACCACTTTATCTCCAGCACTCTTCCTCACAATTCCAAGGAGAAAGCATGGAATGCTGGGTGCTAAAGGCTGGAGTTTTGCTGGATGACAGATTATCTAAAGACCCAAGCAATGAACAGCCTTCAAATAATAGGGACATTGCATATGGTAGCTGGATGGTACAGTTCTTTTAAGTTTGGAAATATTTCAATTCAGCACAAAGTTAAAGGAACCGTTTCCTGTATCCGGGGTGATTGATTATGCTTAAATGTATTGGTTTTGCAGCTCAAGTATCCATCAGCACTTGCATCAGATGCAACAGGCTAGCTTTCTCCAATAATGGAACTTTACTCCCCCAACAAGATTCAAATCGCAGTTTACAGGAATCGTAATGGAAAACGTTGTCACAGATTAATTATTCTAACATTGAGGGGCTCCGCTCTGTGATTATTCTAACTCTATCGTATTTACAGTAACATCGCAAATTTTATCCCTTTTGATTCTCGAGTACGTTTATCAACATTTGGAACAAAACAAAGTAGATTGTAAAATGGGAGTTTAGCGAAAATTGAATGCATAATAATATCTGTCCAAACCCTTTTTTAAAACCAAAATCTACTTAAAACTCTATCTCGTATCAAATTAAACAGGACAAACCAGACATAGTTAAAGATGATTAGTTGAGGCAATAAGTAATAAGAATCCCCCAATTTTCAACTAAACAACAATAAAGACATAAAAAAAAGCCTAGAAGATTGTAGAGAGGAAAAAGACTAACCATCCAGGGAGTTTTTCCTATGCTATATAATTAATTAATGTTTCTTAATTCCAGGGAATTTCTGGGCTCTTCGCCATGTGGCTGCTCCATATTCCGACACATCCACCATACAGCAACTGCTAGAAGAATGAGACACCCAACTGGAAGAAGAATGATGAGGTTTTTACTGCTGCTCCTTCTTGACCTTTCGGGTGAAGAACAAATTTCTAGTCCTCTTGCATACCCACAAAGCCCTGGATTTCCAACAAAAGCGGTGGCTGGCGCAGTCAGGAAAATGACACTGCTCGGAACAGGGCCGGACAAGTTATTGTAAGAAATGTCAATCGTCTGCAGGCTAACCATCCCAGATAGTGCTGATGGAATTCTTCCTGAGAGCTCATTATGTGACAGATTCAGATTCTCCAGGTCGGAAAGCTTTCCCAACTCTGAAGGAATCGTTCCGGATAGTGAGTTGCTACTGACATCCAACAGAATTTGTAACCTCATCAAGTTTCCCAGTTGAGGTGGAATCACACCGGACAGGTTGTTTCTGCCCAAATCTAAACACAGTAAATGCTTGCAGTTTCCAACCCCTTCAGGGATGCTTCCAGTCAGTCGGTTTGAGGATAAATCAACATATTCTAGCTCCGCCAAGTTGCTGATGCTACCCGGGATCTCTCCTATCAACTGATTGCTGCTCAAATTCAGACTGAAAAGCGAGGATAGATTTCCGAGTTGCCAAGGAATTTCACCACTCAATTCATTTGAACCCAAGTTCAGAACATCCAAATCTTTCAAGTTTCCAAGCTCAGGGGGAATAGTACCGGATATCCGGTTACTATCCATCTGCAGATTTGTGAGCTTCTTGCACTGACCCCATTGAGGTGAAAGGGAACCCGTCAGTTCATTCCCGCTGAGAGAGATGAATTTGAGATCAGGATGAACTCCGAATGCCTCTGTCAAATTCCCAACAAACTTGTTTCCGTCCAACCTCACCCTGGCTAACTTCGAGCACTTCTTCAGGCATCCAGGCAAGGGCCCAGAAAAATTGTTATCATTCGCGGTGAATTCCTCAAGCGCGAAACCACTACACAATCCAGACGGCAACTCACCAGTGAAGCTGTTGCGTGAAAAGCTTACATTTGCCAAATGAGGGCTGTTCTTCCCCAAGTCCCCTGGAACTGTTCCAGAAAATTCATTTGATGTGACGAATAGAATTTCCAGATTGGTAAGATGAGAGAGCTGATCAGGCAATTCTCCACTCAATTTGTTTATATTGAGATCAAGATAATAAAGTGCAGTTAAATTTCCAACTTGTGGAGGCAGAGTTCCACTCAAATTGTTGGAAGAAAGAACAAGAAATTGAATATTTGTGAGATCGAAAACTGATATAGGTAATTGACCCGAAAGTTGGTTTTCTGAAAGGTCTAACTGAATCAAATTTTGCAGCTTGCCAATTTCAGGTGGAATTGATCCTGAAAACTGGTTTTTGTACAGATAAAGAATGTTGAGGTTAGTCAACATTCCAATTTCAGCTGGAATTCTTCCAGTGAAAGAATTATTCTGCAGCTGCAAAGAAACCAGTTTGGTGCAATTACCTATGAAATATGGTGAGATTTCACCGGAAAGTCTATTATCAGACAACCCCAGCTCAGATAATTTGTCTAAAGTGGAGAATGACAAAGGCAAGGGACCAGAAAGTGAATTGGAAGCGAGAGATAAGTAAGAGAGATTAGTGAGGAGGCCAATCTCAGAAGGAATACTAGAATTCAGGCCATTCATCCTGAGATCAAGCCTTTGAAGATTTCTGAGCTGGCCTAAGGATGAAGGGATGCTACCTTCAAATGAATTGTTGTGGAAATCAAGCATCACTAGATGAGGCATGTCACTAGAAAATTCAGGAATTGACAGTGGCCCTTGAAACAGATTATTGCTAAGATCAAGGTATTCAAGATGTACCAAATTGTTAAATACAGATTCAGGAACTTGGCCAGTGAATTCATTAATAGACAAATCAAGAACAGTGAGATTCTTAGAACCTGTTATGAATTCGGGAAACCCCGAAGTGAATTTGTTGAACGAAAGGTTGAAGTGGGTCAACAGAGGCATGCTTCTAAATTTTGACCATTCGGGAGTCTCCAAGTGATTCGATCCCAGGTCCAAGAACCTCATTTTTCGAAGATTTCCAATTTGATATGGAACAGAGCCATTCAAATTATTGTCGGAGAAGCTCAAACTCGTCAGCTCTTTCAGCATGCCAATCTCCGCAGGAATGAAACCCTCAAAAAAATTGCCGCTCAGGTCCAAGAACATGAGGTTGGAGAGATTGGCAATGGAAGATGGAATGCTCCCGCCAAGACTGTTGGCGCTGACATTGAAAACGCTGGCATTTGGGAATGAAGCGAAATGAAGCTGCTCAAGAGTCCCATTGAGATGAGCCCCAGAAAGACTGATCCCGGAAATTGTTCCGGCGCCGTTGCAGGCAATGCCTGTCCAATTGCTGCAAAGATTTCTGGCATTGTGGACGGACCAAGAATGGAGAGAAGAAGAGGATAGAGTGTCCTTCCATTTGAGAAGGGCTGCTGCTTCAGTTCCTGAAGCTGAACTTATCTTCAGAAGAGTAAAATAGAGAAGAAAGATGATTTGAAATGGGAGAGTTGCCATGGCTTTTCTTGAATATCGATCAAAGTTTTGTGGGATGGTTCTTGAGGAAGAATAGTGGAAAACTGAGGCAAGGCAATTAAGTAGTACACATTTACTCCGTTATATATAGAGAAAAAAAGACAGAAAGAAGAGGGATGTTGTTGGTGTCATAATTGTAACAAGTCCTTTTGTGATACAACGCAATACAATCACGAATGAATGAACTACGTTAATCTGAGTAATGTGTCAATTCCAGTCAATCACTGAGCAGAGCAGTTCCCCATGTAATATGAAGGAGATGAGAGATTGAAATGCTCCATTTGAAGAAAGAATTGAAACTCAAAAACTTTGGAAATGAAAGGAACGAGAAAACGATTTCCATGGCCTTTATTGTATGTAAAAGGAAAAAGAAGAAAAAGGGAAATTTAGTTTTAGAAAAAGTTGTCTAGGAAAATTTGGCTACTTTGACTGGCTCTTGAGGAGTAAATCTTGTTTGTTCATGTGGGATTCTGGCTATGATATGTCTGATTCTCTTCTTCTCCCCGGCCACATCCACATGCTTTGTTTTTCTGGGTTTCTTCAATTTGGTTCAGTCTTGCATTTTGTTTGTTGAACTTCAACTTATGGAGAGTGTACTTCATGATATATATATATTATTCAACATGCATGTGACAGATTTATGACCATGAAATCCTTCAAGAGTAATTGAAAAGTGAAGTGCATGAAAACTTAATCTGATCATTAATACTTGTTTTGAATGACTCCATCATCAAGTCATTCTCTGTTGCTAATTTGACATGGAACAAGAGAGAAAAAGCTATTCGATCATTCTTCTTTCCAATCAAAGGAGGGATTGGGATTGGGATTGTGCGTGCATGCTTGCTTTATTCATTCTTCTTTTCTTTTTCTTTCGACGCTTGTCATGCTCTACCTTAATGGGGTCTTGATCACTAATCCTTACCAACATATTTGCAGATTCAATGTGGAGGACTCTAAAAAGCCGGCCTGCATTTCATTTCAAGAACAAGGTATTTTTGCTTTTGCTTCCAGCAAATACTTTTTGTCATCCACGAATTTGGGCATTTCAATTCTTCTGCTTGTTAGCCATCGAAGAAAAATTGAGCATTGGATGAGACAAAATACTTTATAGGATTTTTCATTATTATAGTGAGTATCGTATTGGATGAGTTTATACATATATTTCTAATATTGGTGGGTGTACGCAGAGACTCTGAATATTTATTCCCCATTTTCCATAAGTGAAAGAATTGGATGATGATCTTGGGTTTCCCCAAAAGGAAATGGGAAAACCGTCATAGATAATACTGACAAAATAACTTTTATTTCTAACACGACCCGATTATTAGTACATGAAAGGATGACATTTTCATAGAGAGGATGATTAGATTAACTAGAGGGGGATTTACGGGGCATGGGAGGAACATCAGGAACACTATGTTGTGGCGGTGTCGGCCCCCATCCAGGTGGTTTAGGTCTGAGTAAATGAACTCTTGGGTCCGGGGGAGGAACATCAGGATCAGGTTGTGGCGGAGTCGGTGGCGGATATGTACGTCTGAATAGTGGCAGCGGCGGCCCCGCCACAAGTTCTTGCAATGGCTTGTTGTTGGTGTCGTGGTGGTTATTGTGCAACATTGCCATATCAAGTTCACCGTGCACGACGAGAATCAACATTGTCAGCCACAAAAAATCAACAATCTTCTTCATGTTTATCAAATTAACTTCTTGTTCTAAACTAGTGTAAAACTGAGCATATATATATATATATATATAGCAAAACCGTATGACCCGGCCCAGATAACGCATTAATTATATATCAGATAGAAACGAATATCTTACCTACCTACATATAAATATAAATTAATGTAATAAATGTATAAAATATTATGGAGATTGATCTCTCACCTAATTTGTGAGGATCTTTGTTTCAAAGCAACGTGATCAAAACGGATCAATGAATTTCGAGAAATTATTGTATGCAACGAATGTAAAAGTAATTTGTATTTGTATGATCCAGTAAAACTTTGACACATTAGTAAGCCTTCTTCCACGTATGATAATTGATTTATGATAATTACTCCTAGTAATTTAGATCCTAAAAAATGGCATAGGATTGCTATCAATTATAGCATAACATTTTCTCTTTCCAAATCCTAGATTTGGCATCGATTTATGGTGGAAGCTTTTATACATGCACCAACAGAATCAGAATCAGAATTAGAATTAGAATTAGAATTAGAGAAGAGGGAAAAACCTCCTCGAATTTACTTTGGAATCATTTTATATTTTCAAGTATTTGATTTCGTTCTTCAAAAGTATTCTTAATAATAATTTTTGATAGAATCTTCAGAAAAAAAAAGACTGAAACTCTGCATCAAAATAAGGTTAGTTATTATTCATGTATCAATGGAGATTTGGCACAAATCAAAATACTATTGAGAGTTACTGCAATCCCATTAATTAATTTTGGAGGTTGAATATGTTTTTTCCCTAAACGGAATAAGGGTATTAATGTCTTTAAAAATAAATTTTCATTAGTTAATAATTTACTACCTTTCATAAAAATTGCACCCCACTTTGTAATTTTGAAAGCTCCACCGTCCCTTTCAGAAATTTTCCCAAAAAATTCAGAACTGAGTGTTGTCTTTCAAAAGCACCAAATTAATTATGCTATTTCAGCAAAGCTTTATTGAGATTAAAATCCAAACTCTTGATTTATAGACAAATCGGATCAATAGGCAATCACAACAATCCATAGGCAATCTTCCCACCCGATTGAGTTTATGTACGTGCATGAGAATAGGAGAATAGGAACTTCACTTATGCTGATTTTTAGGATTTAAATTAATAATAAGGATGCCGTTATTGTGCACATAATAGAATCTTTATATTATATTTGACTTTATTATCCTTGAGTGCATAACTAATTATTTCCTTAATTATGGGATTATTAGTATTCCTTTTTTCTAGTTATTTCCTTTTTGAATTATGCATGATTGATTCTTAATCATTAATTTATTCTTCATTATTTATTTCCTTTTTGAATTATACATGATCAAAGTTTTGTGGGATGTTCTTGAGGAAGAATAGTGGAAAACTGAGGCAAGGCAATTAAGTACGTTACAGAGTATGCATTTACTCCATTATATACAGAAAAAAAAAAAATGAGGGATGTTGTTGGTGTCAAAAAGAAATACTTACAAATAATTGGTACAAGTCCTTTCGGGGTACAACGTAATGCAAACACGAATGAATGAACTACGTTAATCTGAGTAATGTGTCAATTCCAGTCATCACTGAGCAGAGCAGTACCCCATGTGTAGCAGAGAGTGTGACAAAATGCTGTCTTTACATCTTTCCATTTCAAAGTAGTGAAAAAAAAGTCTCCACTTTCCCATGTAATATGAAGGAGATAAGAGATTGAAATGCTCCATTTGAAGAAAGAATTGAAACTCAAAAACTTTGGAAATGAAAGGAACGAGAAAACGATTTCCATGGCCTTTATTGTATGTAAAAGGAAAAAGAAGAAAAAGGGATTCTTTTTCTGTCTTGCTGCTTCTAGCAAAATTTTATCTCTTCAATTTTGTTTTTGTATTCCTACTTCATCAGAAACAAATCTTTTGTTTGTTGGTTTTTGTGCGTAAAAAATTGTTTGTTCATGTGGGATTCTTTTTGTCTGGTTCTTCTTCTCCCCACATGCTTTGTTGATGTGTTTCTGACTTTAAGGGCTTGTTCTTTACGTCGGTCTGAGAACCAGTTCTGGCCAATTTTTTTAAAATGTGTTGAACCCCATGTTTCGCACAAGAAGATTCAAACCTAAGTCTCAGTTTTTGGGTTGAGACCAAAAAAAACAAACTCGTTTCTTTCCCCTCTTCTTTCTTCTTCCTCCTTCGACCCCGGTCATCTTCCTTCCCGGTCGTCGTCTTTCTTCCCGGTTGTCATCTCCCCCGCGTCCGTCATCTTCTTCCTTCGCGAAGTCCTTCGACCTCCTCCCTTCGATTCGCGCCGAAAAGTTGCCATTTTGGTTCCCTTCGCAGCTTTTTTTTTTTTTTTTTTTTTTTTGGGTTCAGCACAATTGCTGAACCAAGGTTCTGCAAATTGCTGATCCGCCGGAATCGGGGAAGAAGGGAGGAAGAAGAAAGAAGAGAGAAAAAAAAGGGAAGGAAAAAAAAAAGGTTGGGGAAGAAGATGAACAGTGTCACCGACAGTGTTCATCAAAGTTTTTATTAATAGGCCCCTGCTATTTTCTGTTTCTTAAATAACAGCCCCAACTAATTTTTTTTAAAAAAATTAAATAGGAAAAATTAAATATTAAATTATCTTAAACTAAAAATATTGTGTAAACTTAAATATATCATTAACATTAAGAACAATTACTATGGGCTGAAATATTATTATAATATAAAAATTAGTTTTTGGTTGAATATGTAAAAAATGAAATATTGGGGTTTTATTTGCTAATAAAAGTAAAAAATTTTGAATAAAAGTAATGAAAAAAATATTGGGTTGAACCCCATGTTCTTTACCTTGGATTGAGAACTGGGTTACAACCCAGTTCTCAAAACCTTGTTTCTTAAAAATGGACTGAGACCCAGTTGAACTGAGAACATGTCTCAGAACTCCCTAAAGAACAGGCCTAAATCTTCAATTTCCTTGATTCTTTTTTGCGACTCTTTGTTCAGATACACAACTTTATATATTATATGGCTCAAGCTCATCTATGATTAGGAGTTACAGCATTAGATTATACTTTTGAGCTGCAAATATGTTGTAGACAATTATTCCTCAACTCCAGCATTTGAGTACTGGAAAGAAACCCTGCATTTCAAGACCAGCAAAGGTTAGGTTAATTTTCACCGGGGATCTGTAGGAGGATGGCTGTACTACCTTTAATTTCCTCATTATATATATAGCATACGGAAAACTTTTCTTTCCTTTTTTTTTTTTTTTTCCTTTGGTTGTTTATTTCGATATTTCTTAAGAGTAAATTCAAACTAATTTGGGACATAAAGACAAGTATTTTTACGTCCATATATATCAAGAATTATGTTTATAACTTTCAAATTAATTAGATCTTGTACGTGATCTGAAATAGTTGTGTTAGATTGGACTATTTTGAAAGGATGGAAAGAGTATAATAAGTCTTCAGCATAACAGAGTAGTGATGATTATTTATATGAGTAACGTATCATTACACTCTTCAAATAATCTTCTCAAATTTCTTTAACTTAAAGTGATATATCATGTATTCATTGATTACATTTTTATAAAATAATTATTAATATTACATTATTGACCAATAAATACACGACACGATTATTTGAGGAGCGTATCATTACTCTATTTATATACAAGGGCGGAGCCACATGCTAGTCTAGTGTGGCAAATGCTCCCATCTCAATTTTTTTTTTCTCTTCTTCTTAACAAAAAAAATATAACAAATTAAAAGAGAATTAGTATACTTTTGGATCTCGTAATCAAGACTCCAAATAAATCTCCTAAATAAAGCAAATTAGTTTTTCTTCGTAAGAAGATAATCAAAGGAATTTTGTTTGCTTTATTCTCTCATTGGTTTGCTCATTAATTAGTGTTTATTAGTAATTTTAATCAATTTAAAACAAAAAAGTGTGAGCAGGTGGAGAAAAACACAAACTTAGATAACAAGTGAAATTGTTTTCTTATAATAAATAGCAATGTTCATGATTACATATATCTCTTATATATTATCTAGGGGTGGGGGGCAGGTGGAGATTCTGGCGCTCTCGGCCTCCATCCAGGTGGAATATTTGCCTGCGGCGGAGCCGGTGCCCTGAATGGTGGCAGCCACTTCCGCGCGACAACTCCTTGCAGTCGTGAAACTTGAAATGGCTTGTTGTTGGCGCCGGGGTTGTGGTTCTTGTGCGCCATTGCTATATCGAGTTGGCCGTGCACGACGAGAATCAACATTGACAGCCACAAAAATTCTACAGTCTTCTTCATGTTTATCATATTATAACTTGTCCTAACCTAGTGTAAAACTGAGTATATATATATAGCAAAATCCTACGGGCTGCCCAGATAACGCATTAATTATATGAGTATAAAATATTATGGAGATATCTCACCTAATTTGTGAGGATCTTTTTTTTCAAAGCAACGGGATGAAAATGGATCAATGAATTTCAAGCATTAGACTTATAACATTTGTTACGTTATACTCGTTTCTTTTCACATTATGTGTTACTTTAAAAATCTACACATGTTTTTAGGAAGTAAAGTAGAAAGAGGGAATAGTTGCAAAAAAAAGTAGAAACAAGTGTTCATTTAGACATTTACCCTGAGCAGTGTCCGCGCGTGAACCACAATTGTTAGTAATTCAATATGCATCGTCTAATCGTATCTGACATAATATCAAATTGCACAATTTCTTTTCGTATAGTACGATTCAGTACATTTTTTTACGATATATATAGTATCGAATCATATGACACACAAATTGAATATATTTTAACTTGTCATATCTCAGATAACTCATTGATGTGTATCAGCTTACTTAAATAGAGATGAAAACCAAAGACTATTCCTTTTACATTAAAGATTGTAGAATCCCGATTCACTAGCATTTCCATTTTTCTCAAGTAATTCCCAAATCTCTGGAGTTTCACAATAGTAGTAAATCAAAAGCCACTAACTAATAAACATGATCGTTGGTTCTAATTAGCCACGAATTTCCAACTTTGTTTTTTTTTTCCTATGCTATATAATTAATTAATGTTTCTTAATTCTTATAATTTTGAATTGTTAGATAATTTATTTTAATAAAAATAAAGCTTTTCTTTTTTCCTATTATTTTATTTAATAATTCATATAATGCTAAAGTTAATAAAATATAACTCATTATAAATATTTATTCTTATATATAATAAAAATACTCCTATATAATTAAAACATACATTTTATTATACCTTGAATAATATATAAAATTTATACTATTTATTATTTATAAACTTATTTTACAATACAATACACGTATAATAAAATTAAGTTTTCTATACTTATCTCGACAACTATTGCGTAAATAGTAATCTGATTTCAGAATATTGAAATATTTTATGGGCCTGAAGCATTGTGTTGGGCTGGAATGGTTTTGTTTTGTGTTTGGATTAATCTTCACCAAAGCCCAAGTGAAGCCCAACTTCCAAGCCAAGTTTAAAATTGACTTGATTAAATCTAATTCCAAATTGCATCCGGTTTATTCATGATGATTAAGGGGGAAATTAAAACTTTATTGGATTTCTTGCAAATAGGCATTTGATTGATAAACAAATAAAATAAAAATTGTTAGTATAGTTTAGTAAAGAACATAATTGAGAAAGTATGCATGTACACAATAGCGTAATTTCAAAACAACAAACTAACTTTATTACGAAAATGTGAAATAATTATCAGACTTTAGTTCTTACTTAAAAAAGGAATTGTTGCATTTTCTAAAGAAAAATAAAACAGTAAGTTAACATTATTTGGAATTTTTCATTTTTAAAAAATGACACGAAATTTATTTTTTTTTAAAAATGTTTAGAATAAAAAGTAGAAGTTAGGCGAACGAATAATTAAATTAAATTAAATTATTACATCCTAATACCAAAATTATTGAGATGAATATATAATATTATATGATTGATAAAACTAATTTGATTTATGGGACTCATTTTTATAAACATTTATAATTATTTATATTAATAAATAAATATCACAACTATTATTATATTATTAGCATTATATAAATTGTGAGCCTATGAAAGAAATAAAACAAAAAAGGAAGGCGGCAGCGAGAAACTTGAGCATCGGGCCTGATTTCGGAGAAAGCGCGTTATACTATATAGCGTTAGCAATACGCTTTCACCTCCTACTCACTTTGTTTACCTCCTATAAATGGTACCTGTGCTCCGCCAAAATGTGATATCAAATTTCCCTCCCTTTTTCTTCTCACCCGACGTCGTTTCATAGCGAATAAGTAGATTTCGTCAGCGGCGAAGATCCAGGATGCTCGAGGTAGAGAGCTCCGACACCGGCGATCCAGAATAAGGAGGGCATTCCTCCCGATCAGCAGCACCGCCCCATCTTCGCTTCTAGATGACGCCGCCGGACCATAGCCGATTACAACATTCGGAAGGAGTCTACCCTTCACGATGTCCTCCGCCTTCGCGCTCGTCGTCAAAACCCTAATCACCGGCGCTAGTCGATTTCCCTAGTTCGAGTTCGGATACGATCGATACCACCGACCAGCGGCGTCCGATCTTCGATTCAAGATACAGAGGGATTCTCGGTTGAAGCTTACGTTTAATGCTCTTCTCTTCTCGGTCACCGGCCTCCATTATTCGGCAGTAAATTGGCCCTTTCCCTGTTATTTCTGTCACAATTGTATATTTAGGTTAAGTCCACAACTGCTGCCAGCATTACTTGTGTATTTAGGTTAAGTCCACAACTGCTGCCAGCATTACTTGTGTATTTAGGTTAAGTCCACAACTGCTGCCAGCATTACTGGTGGGATCAGGGATTACAGGTTACTGATTTGTAACATTCCCGTGTAAATACATCAAATATTACAAGCGTTTCTTCTTATCGTTTGTGAGTAAATGTAACCGCGTTGTTCAATTTTGAGGTATATCTGTTGGTTTTTGTGTTACTATACTACGTGAAAGATGCTTCTTCGTTTACGATTCCTATCATCAAATTAAATTTGATAGTTTTTCCCTTTGGCTGTTAATGTGGTTAACAATCAATAGGGGCTTAAGTATCTTTTAGTTTGTGATGATGGGGTGGAAATTTCTCAACGAAAACAGTGGATTTAGACCTAAAAGTGTGATTGTTTTTCATTTTTGTAGTTATGAAACGACTCGTTGGGTTAATTGCTCTTGGTATGATATGAACAAGGGAATTCATCAACTGAAAATATTTTTTAATTAGTGACTTAGAATTTGCAAGTGCTCCAGTATTTGTTAGATGATGTCTCTGATTTTTTAACAAGACAAGATCGAGTGGGATGACAGAACAGAATGGGAGGGCAAGGTTGTATCAGCATACTTAAAAAGCTTTCATTGATAATATATCTGTGAGGACTTTCGGCGGTCTACAAGACTTG
Organism: Leptodermis oblonga; assembly: GCA_016801395.1. Taxonomy (NCBI): domain Eukaryota; kingdom Viridiplantae; phylum Streptophyta; class Magnoliopsida; order Gentianales; family Rubiaceae; genus Leptodermis; species Leptodermis oblonga. The sequence goes on from VMRK01000477.1 coordinate 21,677, forward strand.
AATTGATATCTGTGAGGATTTTCATTGATATTACATCTTACAGGTTTTGTAACATTAAATAAAATCCTGTACTTTACTATGTGCTTTCCTTTCATTTTTCTTCTTTTCCTTGATAATTTTTTGCTCCGATACACAACTTTATATATGATATGGCTGAAGCTCATCTATGATTAATTGACTGAGATTATACTTTTGAGCTGCATGATGTAGACAATTATTCCTCAACTCCAGCATTTGAGTACTGGAAAGAAACTGATTTTTGAACAATTATGTGGAAGAAGAATCTTTTGTAAGGAATGTCTCGCAATTAGTGAAGAAGAAATTTGAGAATTTGGAAAAGTCACTGCTGCTGAAGACTTGAATAAGATATTTCTCTCATTCAGAAGTCAGTCCACTTATTTGATTTAGTAGAGGAGATATGACCATTTTCCTTTTGAGAGTTGCTCTGTTTTTCAATTCTAGTCATAATTTCTATGTTTGACCAGATATTTTGCTGTGGTTATTCATTCTTCTTTTCTTTTTCTTCCTGCATTTGTAGGATGATCCAAGTCTACAGAGTTTTCCGGGAGATAATCAGCAACTTCATTAAGAAAATCCTCAAATTGCTAATGTGTCGGCCACCACAGAATTAGTTAAAGCCAATATCATGCCCAATGATGACCATCACAGTCATTTGGCCAAGGACGAACTTGAACTCATGGGGGCTTGTAACAGTAATGGCTTTTTAAGAAGGCTCTCTTTCCACGCTTGTCATGCTCTAGATCAGTTATATAAGAACAAGCTATGGTATACCTTAATGGTCTTGATCACTAATCCTTACCAACTTTTACGTCGCATATTTGCAGATTCAAGGTGGAGGACTTAGAATCTGTATCCCAGTTATTTCATCAGTGGGCTAAAAAGCCAGCCTGCATTTCAAGACACTAAGAGGTTACTGAACAAGGTATTTTGGCTCTTGCTTCCTTTTTCTTCAAATTAGTTCTAGTAAATACTTTTTCTGATAGCTTGTCATTAATTGAAGGCCACGAATTTGGGCATTTCTGTGGTCAATTATTCTGCTTGTTAGCCATCGAAGAATGGACTCTTGTACCAATCAGACAAAATACTTATCTTCTTAGCACTTGTTTCTTCCTTCTTTCTCCTCCGGCATTTTTAGTCTGCCATCAGGTGCTTGGCTCTGAATAAGATTATACATCTAGCCTTTTCTTATACTGATGTAAGAGGATTTGATATGAAAGTCTCTATTGGCTATTCTTGTTATCCTCCTGAAGAAAATACTTGCAATCATGCCTATCTATATTGAGAAAAGAAATCTTGATTTGGATCGCTTCTTTTTGACTCTGTCGCTTTAATCATATCTCGTCGACCAATTCTTACTATGTCACATGTTTGTTGAAAGATTTTTTTTTTTTGTAATTCCTTACATAAGGATTCAGAAAGTAACGGATCTCCACACCGGCATTCGAACTCCTTAAACAACATCGAATTAAACCACCATTTTTCATTAGCTTTTGTACCAAAACAGGAAATCTCCTTGATATCTTAGAAGGCAAATAATCTTATGTCATGGTCCTAGTTTTACTGGTGAAGTTCTTTTGGTTATCTCCAACGCTGTTAAAACCACTAGATTAATCTCCATGAATCTGAGATGGGTTAATTACTTTTGTCTTTCTGTGCTTTGGAATTAGTTTCCACTTTGCTTTCTTTTGTCTAAATTACATTTTTTATTCCCAGAATATTCACTGTTCACCATTAAATTGACGCTATTATTCTCACTTTTGTTGGCATTAGAAACAGTTTCGGCAGGCGATTAGGTTAATTAAGAGGGTAAAGTTATATATTGTCATTTTGAGAACAGCAGTGAAGCTCTTGCTTTAAGGTTCTGAGTCAGTGAGAATGTTAGCTTTCTTCGTTGTTTGGTAATACTAATATCTGTGTTTGCTTGTGCAGTTGGTTATGACTGGAATAGCTGTTCTGTTGGTGGATAGAGTAGGTAGAATACCTTTGCTACTTGGTGGTGTCTCTGCTAGGGCATGTATTTTTTTCTGTCTCATTATTTCTTGCATATTCCATTTGTAGAGACATTTGCTCGGTCAATTAAATCAGTTAGGTCAGTTCTCTTACTTAATTCCGCTTTTGCTACACATGACAACTATTTTTGCCATCTGAATTGCCTAGAAATCTAAACCCTACAATGAGCAACAGAGCAACTAAGATGCATACAACATAAAGTGGAATGCTTGGGGTATGGATTTTGAGTGTTTAATCTCACGAATAATTCTTGGTATCGTTTTCTCATATTGAAGCCCATTTTAATTTTTCAACATTATTTTATTTTTTATGTCATATTATGCATGGTTTTCTTTTTCTGCCCATATGACAGATGGATCATTTCCTTAATTTTACAGTTAATGGAAGAGACTGTTAAGTTTTTTTGGAACACTCTCTCTGGATCTCCTAGAACTCAAATTTGATTTACAAGTTCTGATAACATAGCCCAATACATTTTCTTTTGAAGGAATGCGTTTTCACTTCAAGTATATTGTGTAACTTCAATTGACCCAAACAATCTTTTGGCCAGTATTGTCTTTGGCAGCCTTTGATTGTAGTGGTCTTAGGTTCAAATGTTTTATTTCTCCCTTTCTGGGGAGTCTGCTCTGCGATCATCTCTCAAGCAGGAACCTTGCTTATGGTATGAAATATTTTTGTATTTCTATTAATATATTGAATGGCATGCTTCATTTGTTTACCACGGTTGGTGTCATTTTCTGAACTTCAATGTAGGACTCTCTTTGGTTGATTTCCGATTGTATGCCTTCATTCTTCTATTCTGTTGTAGAAGACTTCTTTTCTTCTTTCTGTTCCAGAGAAAACACACAATAGTGAAAGCTTTCAAGTGGAGATGAAGGTTCAAAAGATGAAAGGCAATCTCTTGCTGGCGTAATGGACGAGGTAAATCAGTATATGTGCTCTTTAGCTTGTCAATCTTGTTTGATAGGTTGAACTTGATTACTAGAATATCTAATTGTTTTTGCCCCACGCTTTGCAGCCTTAGGCTGTTCTTCTCTCAGGATCATAATCAAATAGTGTCTTTGATAGAGCGTGTTAGATATGATTTTCAGCCACGAATTCAGCTGTTTTCTATCAAAATCTTGAGCATTCATAGGCATCCATGTTTTGACTTTTCCCCCCTCAAGATATTTCTCTTGTTTTGCTGTGTGCCATTCTGTTGGAATGATCTTTTGTCCCATATTGACAAGATTTTTGTGTGTTTGGGCAGTTCTGGAATGGTTGGGATTGTTCAGTTGCTTTCTAAAACCATTGCTGCAGGTCCTTCGACTGAGGACTATGCTGCCTGCTTAGAGTTACGATCTTGGGGATCTCAAATGATTGAGCAGCTGCAATGCTCCTGGTGTGTTGATATTGCAGGTTAGTCCTGAATTTCCTCTACCCTTTCAAAATTATAGTGACCACCCTCTGCAGAAATGGACGATCTGTTTTACTAATTGTTCTTTTGAAATCATTTCGAGATTGCTTTCTTGATTACAGAGTTGTTCATTGATAATATTAGCTAGCCAGCTCCAAATATTGCGCATCTATTCCTACTACTGTTTGATCTTGTGTATTTGTACACTATCTGGTTGTTTTGTCTGTGACATGATGTTCTGTATCACATTGAGAAATTGAAGCTGATAAAATGGCGCACGCAACTTGGTTTACACAAATTCTGAAGCTGTCCTAAATTGCCTGTATTTGAATATCATGACTTGTAGTTGTAGGTAACAATGAGTATTTAATGTTTGTTGTTTTAACATCTTATATGTGTTGTTTAGTCCTTAATCATGTCCCTACATCGTTCCCCATGCCTGGCCCATATACAATAGGGACCAGATCAGCATTAGGTGATTGCATTTCTTCTCTTGCATCCACTGCCCTTCTACTCTAATGACAATTTTATTCTACTTTTGAAAGGATTTCAGAGCATATTGAAACTAATAGAAGAACTATTGAATCAGAATTGAAGGATCTCAAGAAATTGTACCAGTGGGAGCATACCGTGGATTACGTTAACTTGGAAAATTTAAGGACCTGCAAGAAGTGGAGTGGATGATAGTAGAAAAGTATACTGTGAGTTATTCTCTTCTTGTTTGTTCTGTAATACAATTCCCCTTCTATCTTATGGTCAAATTTAAAAAGAAAATGTCTTCCATCCTCTACAATGTGATTATGGGGCCAAGTGTTGGACTTTAGTTTTTCGCAACTTACTAAAGAAGGGTTGTAATTTTTTTAAAATTTTATTTTGACCCCAAGAGGAATCAAAAATGTCAAAATGTGAAAGAAGAGGGACCAAAAGTGCTAATTTACATTAAAGAGGGACTAAAAATGTAACAAGAGTAAAGAAGATGGACCAAAAGTACGATTTTCTCGAAATAGTTATGTAAGATTGGACTATTTTGACAGTATGGAAAGAGTATAGTTTTGAACTTAAGAGAGTGATGATTTATATAAAGGGCGAAACCACATGCCGGTTCTGGGTCCGACTAGTCGGTCCGGTCTGAGTTTCACAACATTAATAATATTACTCGTTTTGTTTCACAGCAAGTGTTATTTTGAAAATCTATCAAACTATTAAGAAATAGGTGAAGATGAGTATTTAACTTTTAATTAATTTGGGTTATTTTTCTTAGTTGTAAATGAAAATTTATACTGGAATTATATTCAATATTTGAATGAATAATGTGGTCAACATCCGGTCAAAGCTCTGGAAGTTGTTAACTTTGACTTCATCTTTCTCAGGGATGCATGCCAAGAACAAGAAGACGCATTCAGTTTTCCGTGTTTCAGCGTAGAAGAAAGAAGAAGAAGAAGAATAATCCACAACAAAACTTTTATCATTTCTTACAGAGAATTTTGTCTTGGAAATTAACCTTACAAATCTAATCTTAAGATGATTAATTCCAACAACAAATTGATTGGAGAAGTTTGAAATTGAAGTACAGTTGCAATTATCTTGGTCAATGTCAAATTTGGCAACAAGAATGGAATATATTTCCAAACTCTTGCATTGTTTTGTTTTTTCAACATGACATCCACTTAAGCTCTAGAATAAACAAGGCAGGGAGGGAACATGAATGTCGAATGCGCTGCTAATTAATTATCTTCTTCAATTGAATTGATGCTTTCTAACATCGTTTGGAGACACCCTCATTCGAAAGCGCTACCAGACTGGTCGAGTAAAGTAATTAAAGATCGATGATGAGTTGATGACGCAATTAGGAACTCACATTTTCAATCAAAGAAAATAGCCACACAATACATAAAGAAAATTAACCTCAAAAACAAAGAAAAAAAAACTCTTGTAATAGTTTCAATGTGTTTGTTTTATGTTTAGGTGGAAAGAACTAATTTACGAGAGAAATCTCAATTTAAAGATGGAAACGAAACTACATAACAGGAAAGAAGACTTTGATTCAACAAAGTTGTAAACAATATAGCTAGCTAATCTTTTTCAGAGGACTTCCCTGCTTCTGTAAACATAAGTTCAGCAGAAGCTCCGGTGAATCGAAAGCCCAGCTTATCCTTTGCAATTGGATCACGGGTGCCGGAAAAACTTCTGGGATCAACCTTTCTGTGCCGTAAAACAAAGTTAATATGATGAAGATGAAGAACACTTGTTTAAATTTTTTTTTTTTTTTCGTTGTTTCATTTCTCGCCATGAGCGGTCAACTAGATACGGCAATGTTGCACAATAACTACGACGACAACGACCAACAACAACAACACGCCACTGCTACCGTTGCTGCAAAATCATGAATAGGGTGGTTAGGCATCGGCGTGGGTGGCGACGGTCCTCCTCCCCGGCTGGGCTACATCATTTTGAGGTGGGGGCGTGGTATTTCAACGGCTGAACTTGTGAAATTAGCACACAAAAAAATAAAATAACACTTGGTCGAAGGAGAATCCTAACCTGCCCTCTGATCAAATGTTGCCATAACTGTAAATTAACCAGGAAGAAGTTATAAGTATATATAGGATGATAATTTTGAGGGGGGATCGATCTCCTTTTATATACTCCATCTCGTACAAATTATTTGACGTTTAAGAATTGTTCACACTTTTTTTCATAAAAATAAATTAAAAAATCATGTAAAAACGACTAATAATTACTATTAATGAACAAACCAATGAGTAAATCAACCTGGTCGTGTGTTGTCAGGATTTTAGAGGTTACGTACTCCCGGTAGTGATGTGTTGATGTTTAAGTACAGGTCTCTACTGGCCCGTTGTGTATTGTGGTGTTCCAACGTGGTGTTTAACTTGCCCTTCCCTGACATCCAATACAAGTTGTCGTCGCAGACATGGTATAATGGTGTTCAAGTATAAGTTCCCAACATGGTTTTGTATATATAATGGTGTACAAAATAATATAAGTATCCATGTGGGTTGTATATAAGTGGCCGTATGAAATTCCAGCACCTTTTTAATTATTTAAAAAAAAAAAAAAACCAGTAAATCAAGCAAACAAAGGTCATTCTCCACCCCCTCCATTGATCATATCTTCTTATGACTTTTTGAGAGTTATACACAGCTAGGCCGGCCAGGGCCCCAAAAATTTTTAGGGCACAATTTTATATTAATACAGTGAAATGTAAAAGTACTTTTTTTCCTAAAAAAAAAAATTTTAATATCCACATATATTTTTATTTGAACGAGGCTCATCCCAAAAAATAAATTTTTTTTTTTGAGGTAAAGGACCCAAATTATTATGGTATACTATTTGTTAGTAGCAGGTTTAGTTTATAAAATTTTTAGTTTTAGACGAAAGTAATTTTAATTGATAAAAATTAAGTTTTATGTGAAATAATTTTAATTTTAACCCCAAATTAAAATTTATTGGAAAGGTGCTAATGTAAAAGTTGACTTGTCCAATAATTTTATGTGCAAAAATTATTGTTCTAAAATTTTTTAGTATAAATTATTGATATATTATAAGATATTAGTATAAAGTTTAGAATCATACTTTATACTCATAAAAATTCTAAAAAATAAATTTTTACACACAACAATTTTAGAAAAGTAAATTTTTGACAATAATTTTATGTGCAAAAATTATTGTTTTAAATTTTTTTTAGTATAAATTATTGATATATTATAATATATTAGTATAAAGTTAGAATCATACTTTATACTCACAAAAATTCTAAAAAATAAATTTTTGAACGTAACAATTTTAGGACAGTAATTTTTGCACATAATAATTTAAGAATAGTAATATTTGCATCATAAAAATTGGCAAGCTGCAGAATTTGAGGGAATTAGACCTGTCAGAAAACCAGTTTTCAGGTCATATACCTACAACAGTGGGAAAACTAGAGGATTTGGAGGTATTAAACCTCTCGCGAAGCAACCTTTCGGGTCCAATACCTGTAACAGTGGGCAATATGCAGAGTTTGAGAGACTTAAACCTCACTGTAAACAAGTTTTCTGGTACAATACCTATAGGAATTGACAACCTGCATGGTTCGACACAATTAGACCTTTCGGTCAATTACCAGCTTTGTGGCACAATACCTACAACACTATAGCTGGATCGGCATGACTGGAGTGGAGAGAGAGCTTTCAACAGAGATGCTGGAGATGTTCATGGGATGCTTTTCAGTTTTTTTGAAAACTTGGCCCTGTGAAACTTTAAGTACATTTCATTAGTTGTCTGATATACACTAATTAAACAGTGTGTGAAATGCGATTTAATGTTTGGTTACTTTTCGGTTTCTTTCCTATACGTTCTCTGATGATGTATTTTGAGCTGCAAGATTTCATTTCACACGCAAGAAGAGCAGAAAATAACTACAAATTTTGAAGGCAAATAAGGAAACTACATAACAGGGCAGGGATAGAAATGAAATCTGTAGCCCAGTAGAGCTTATTATGAATGAAAATTTGAAGATTCTCTTCCTTTTTAAACAAGACTTGATTCAACAATGGGAAAACTATAGGATTTGGAGGTATTAAACCTCTCACGAAGCAACCTTTCGGGTCCAATACCTGTAACAGTGGGCAATATGCAGAGTTTGGGAGACTTAAGCCTTACTGTAAACAAGTTTTCTGGTACAATACCTATAGGAATTGGCAACCTGCATGGTTTGACACGATTACACCTTTCCGTAAACCAGCTTTGTGGCACATATATTTTTATTTGAACGAGACTCATCCCAAAAAATTTTTTTTTTTTTTTTTTTGAGGTAAAGGGCCCAAATTATTATATTATACTATTTGTTAGTAGTAGGTTTAGTTTATAAAA
>VMRK01000139.1:0-29714 GCA_016801395.1 Leptodermis oblonga
GGTTTTCTTCACCATTCTGCTGATCCGAGCTACCCAGCTCGGTCCCCAGTTCGGCTATCTCCCTTTGCAGTGAAGTTTCCATCAGTTTGGGCCGTGCTGTTCAAGAGATTTCCTTGGGCCGTAAGAAGTATCCCTAGACGAACATTTTGCGTCACATCATACAGCTTATGGTATATTTTACTCATGTTGTAGCAAATAGTTTGTTTAAGGTGACCCTTGCTTGAAATGCATTAAGTTTCATTAATCAAATTGACCTCCTCTAGATTCAAGTAAACTTTAATTGATATCTTTCATTTTTTTTACCACATACATTGTATGCATTTTATAATGAAAAATTATCTATAAAATAATAAATATCGATTAATCGATAAATGAATAATTTATTCGTTTATCGATAAATAAATAATCTCGCTAAATGAATTTTTTTTTCCCTATCTCAAAGATTTGCATTTATCGAGATTTTACTGTACAGGAAAAAAAAGTTACAAACATCATAAACAAGGAAAAAATAATTGTTTGAGGGAGAAAAAGTTAAACAACATCGTAAACGTCATTGACATTTCAAAGTCATTTTAAATTTATAAGTCTATAGTTTATTCTTCTTCTTTCTTGTAGAAACATGTGACAATTTTTCACATATTTGAAACTAGTTTTTTGGGTCTTCGATTCCGTTTTTGTTGCAAATTTTATCTAAATGATACATGTGCATTGCTTGTGCTTACCTTGTGCATAACTTGTGCATTGATGAATTAATCAGTGTGAAATTGAAAATTAATCAATGTGAAATTCCACTCATTGGTCCTCGTCCCTCGACCTTACTCTCAAGAAGAACCTCTTTTTACTAGAAATAGGGGCCTTTTACGACGACTTTTTTGAACGTAAAAATTCATATTTTTGTCGTAAAAAGTGTTACGTCGGGTATCAAGCCTCCACGTATGTCGTTGTCAGATTGGCTGAGACGGTGTAAATGAAAATTTTACAACGAGTCCTTCTTCTGGACGTAAAAGTTCATTTTCTCGTCGTAATTGTTCATCTATATAAGTTGTATAAAACTTATTTACAACTATTAAACTCGTCGTAAAATGTGAAAACTCGTCGTATAAAAGTAATAATTCTATAAATTAAATGTATTTAAATATTATTTTTTTAAAAAATAATTACTTAATAAGACAAACTAAACCTAAACAATTTAGATATAAGTATCAATATAGGAATGAACAATTTTCCAAAAAAAAATATCTTGCACTAATCCACATTAAAATATCCTATTAATATCTATCATATATTAATAGTAGGCATCAAAATTAATCATCCTAACACTTAAAATGTGTTTTCTTTCAAAACTAATCATCCTAACAATTTGAAGGTGTTTTCTTTCAAAACTAATCAACAAATAGCTTGCATATTTTCCGTCTCTTTCTGCTCCCGCAAAATAGCTTGCAACCGTGCATCTTTTTCATCTCTTTCTACTCCCACAAAATTGCTTGCACTCACAAAAGCCATCAAGTGCCTAGAAATAGGGGATTGAAAAAATTAAATAGAGAAAGAAAAGTAAAGTCAAAATTGCACCAACTGAGATTAAGCATACCAATTTTAAGAATCATATATACCTACATATTTTACCATTAAGAACAAGACATCATTTTCCCTGCTAATTTTAGTAGCACATAAAGATAAATTTGCCATTGGTTTTACAACCATTGGTTTTACAACAAGGCTTTCAACAAATAGAATATATGAATATGTTAGTTAGGGGTGTTCAGATCCAAACCAATCCAAATTAGCCGGCCAATCCAAACCATTTATGGTAAATGGATTGGCTTATTTGGTTTTCGGATCGGGGGGATCGTCCAAACCGAATTCTTAAACGGTTAAATGGTTTGGAATTGGATTTGAATCAAAATCCAAATAAGGAACCGAATAAGCCAAATAAGAATTAATATAATATAATATATATTAAATTTATTTTTAATAGTTATTTAATTGAGTGGGTGGGTGTAAAAATGTGAGAAGTGATAGGCCTTTAATTTTTTTTTTAATCTGATCATTTAAGCCCATTACATTTCTAGGCTTTGCTGGCCCATTAACCTAGGGTTTTCTTCACAAAAAATAAAAAACAAAAAACACACGAGTCATTCACTCCTTCTCCTTCTTTTTCTTTACACTTTTCCTTTCAAATGCAATTATGCACCACAGCTGCGCAACACTGCACAGAGACACACAGACTACAGTCCTTCTCCTTCCTTCTTCGATTCTTCCTTAGTTCCTTCCTCTCCTTTTGGTTTTTAATTTTTTACACAGGCACAAAGCCAGCAACGGCTTCTTCAAGTCGTCGGCCATTTCATTTCCACTGCTTCAAGGTATGTCGTTTCCTAATGCATTATATATTATCTATGGATTATGATTAGTTGTTTTATATGTTAATTAATTTTGTAATTTTTTTTTTACAATATAGATGTCCCAACTTGAAAATAAAATTCCTTCTAGCAACGAACAAGTGGAGATAAATGTTGAAGCTGAGAAACAGAGCAAGGACCATGATACGGTGAAGGCTAATCAGCCGAAAAGGAGCAGAATAGTTCGTAAAAGGTCAAAGGTTTGGAATCACTTTGTTACTTCTAAGGATGAGAACATAAGCACTTGTAGGTACTGTGAAAAAGTCTACCACTCTTCTACTAAGATACATGGTACAAGTACTTTACTCAGTCATGTGAAAGTATGTAATTTAAATCCTGAAAACATTAAATCTCGTCAAACTCAATTAGCTATTGAAGAACTAGGTGGAGATACTAATGAGAAGAAAGTTCAGTTGATTTCTTGGAAATTTGATCAAAAATCAGTTAGGAAAGCATTGGCTCACTTTATAATTATGGATGAACTCCCTTTTAAGTTTGTTCAGGGAAATGGCTTTATGTATTTTATGAAAGTGTGCCAACCTTCTTTCAAGATTCCATCTAGAATAACTATGGTAAGAGATTGTTTTCAGTTATATAAGGAGGAAAAGAAAAAATTGAGAGCTCAATTGAAGGAAAATGTTGGTAGGATCTGTTTAACCACAGACAGTTGGACTTCTTTGCAAAAAATCAATTACATGTGTGTTACTGGTCATTTTGTTGATAATAAATGGAAGTTGCAAAAGAAAGTGTTAAATTTCTGTCCTATATCAAGTCATAAGGGAGATGATATTGGGAGGGCTTTGGAAATATGTCTGACTGAATGGGAAATTGATAGTGTTTTCTCCGTGACAGTTGATAATGCTAGCTCAAATGATACGGCTATCACTTATTTGAAAGATAAGTTTGTTTATTGGCAGAAATGCATTTTGGGGGGTAAATATATTCATATTCGTTGTATTGCTCATATCATTAATTTGATTGTTCAAGATGGTTTGAATCATGTTGGAAAATCTGTTAAATGTGTTAGAGCTGCAATTAAATATGTGAACCAGTCTCCTGCAAGAGTAGCTAAGTTTAAGAGTTATGCTGAAATTGAGAAGTGTGGCAGCAGTAAAAATCTTACTTTGGATGTTGCGACAAGGTGGAATTCCACCTATTTGATGTTAGATACAGCACAGGTTTATGAAAGGGCATTTAATAGATATGATGTCAAAGATCGGGGATTTAGAGAGGATTTGACAAAATATGGTGAAAAACTTAGGGTGCCTAAGTTATCGGATTGGTCAGAGATTAGGAAATTGGTTGGTTTTCTTCAACATTTCTATGATCTTACACTGAAAGTTTCTGGGACAAAATATGTGACTGCTCATACTTTCTTGGATGACATTACTTGAATTGATGTGATTTTGAAAAAATGTATTAATGAAACATATGATACTGGTCTTGTAGAGATGGCATCATTGATGAAGCTTAAATTTGATAAATATTTTGGTGAGCCTGAACAGAATCAGAAAATGAACATGCTTATTTTTGTTGCTTCAGTGCTTGATCCTAGAAATAAACTTGACTATCTTGAGGTTTTGCTTAGTGATGTTTATGGAAAGTTAGAAGGGAAATCCATGAGCGAAAAGGTTAAAGATTTCATGTATGAATTGTATGATGATTATGTGAGAATCCATGTCCCTCCATGTAGTACCGATGCTTCCTCAAATTCTGAAAGAACTCCCTTACCATTGGGTAAAAGAGCTTCCCCAATTGATATAGAGTCTGCGACATTATTGAAAGAGAAGTTTAGAAAGGAGATGAAAAGAAGAAAGCTTGAGAGTGGTTCAAATGCTTCCAAATCTGAGATGGATAAATATTTGAATGAAGAAACTGAAGATGATTCTGTTCATTTTGATATTTTGAACTGGTGGAAAGTAAATAGCCCAAGGTTTCCCTTGTTATCTTTGATTGCTCGTGATGTTATGGCAATTCCAATCTCAACTGTGGCTTCTGAGGCTACTTTTAGCATAGGTGGAAGGGTTTTGGATGCATTTAGGAGTTCTTTAACTCCTACAATGGCAGAAGCATTAATTTGCTCTCAAAATTGGCTTCTTGCAAGTGCTGTACCTATTGATGTTGAAGAAATCTGGGAGGAACTTCAACAAATTGAAGAAGGTAGAGTTTTCTATTATTATGAATCTTTCAAGTTTATTGAGTTATTCAATTAATGTTTTAATGTGTTTTAGCTTTTTCTATTGAGCCAACAGAAGAAGGGCCTACTACTTTTAATACAATTGTTTGAGGGGGATGATGAAGATTGAAGAAAAATGTTGATTGTTGAAGGCTGAATCTGAAGAAGAATATCAATGCCCTTTCTATTATTTTGTTGTTTTTTAAAGTTATTAATGAATGTTATTTAAGTTTTAAACTTGTTTTGGAGAAAATATTAATCTTTTGTATTTGACTATTTTATTATTGCAAGATTCTGAGTATGAGATGAATATGTTTTTAAAATATTTTTATAAGTTTTTTTTTTTCTTATTTGGCTTATTCGGGGCCCCAAACCGAATAAGCCATGGCTTAAATGGATTGGATTGGTTTGGTTTTTACTTAAACGGTTTGGTGTTTGGATGCTGTTTTTGTTTTGGAAAATCCAAATTAGCCAATCCAAATAAGCCAAATAAGCCAAATAAATCCAAATGAACACCCCTAATGTTAGTAGCCTCAAAATGAATATGTTTCTAACAAGGAGTTCAACAAATAGAATAGATGATGCAAGAATGCTATAGTTTTAGAAGCAGAAGTAATCATCATCAAGGACAAATGTACACTATTATAGGCAGCAAAACAGATTTAAAACTAACACAAGTTATTAATGTCAAAAGCTACAAGTGTGTATCAAATTTCCCTATTCAATGGCTCCATCCACATCCCCAAGCCCACCTACTTTTTTCAACCCTTTGAACACAAGTATAACCTAAACCAAGAATTTCTACAAAGTCCAAGTAGATGAAATGACAGATGGCCAGAAAGACCACAAAGTGGAATAAGAAACAACAACAGCAGAAGAGAGATAAAAAAAGGGTCAGGGGATGCAAAGAGAGAATAGCAAGAGAAGAGGGGGAAATGGAAGTAAGACATATGGAATATGATCAAAATTAAAGGAAAATGTAAAGCCTTTAGTTTAAAGGTTTGTAAAACTATCTTTTTCAGTCATTTGTGCCACATCATTGATAAAAGTTTGCAATTTGAAGACAATCTATATCCATCACTAGCCTGTTATGTGTTTGACAGCCATGTACCTCAATTCTTTACAAATATTATGACTAGGTGTGTCAAACATGAAACTGAATAAGCTCAAAAGCTTCAGAGTTCAAACCTATGAGTATGAATGTCCACTTAATCTTTTCACACACCCAATAAATATGATCTCACTTCAATCTGCAGCTTATCTTTTCACTGAGGTGATTGCACAAACAATATTCCCAAATTCAGATCGATGAAAGTGGAAATATAGCACATATCCGGAACCTAATACCAAATTACGGATAACTCAGGTTCCATTATTGCATAATAAGATTGATTAATCATACAAGTATAAAAAAGTATCAACTACGGGACTGCAACCTTAAACTAGAAAAATCTTGCATTCATACTTCAGATGAAATCTTATTAATTAAAGAAAATTTGCTCCATTGCTTACACACTTATCCAGCTATTATTTCTCAAACTGGATGTGTAAGTGGTTCAAGTACCTTCTATTGTATCAGAATTTCACTGCTAGAGCTCTTGAGAATCCACTCTCGATCATGCAACAGACCTGAAAATCATAAGAGGGAGTGAGCTATTTTTTCAAATAGTTCTAATGGATTACACTAACCACAAACTCATAGTTTAACTAACAATTTCTAGGTAGAAAGAATTCCACTGCAAACTGAAGATGACCAGCAACACTATGAAATGCAACCATCAACCACTGTGTCTCACAAAATTATGAAAAGACTCGTCTTTTTTCTACATGTGATTGTCAATGGAGTAACTAGTCTCTAGAGTTGAGCTAGTATAGTTCTTAGAGTTAGTGTCTACAGATGAACATCTCTTTAAACTCACACAGATCACAACAATAGGAAATTCAACGGAAAATTTTGTTTCAAAGGTGGAACATTGGAAACTAGGATCCAGTTCTACATACAAGAAGTAGCAAAGTTCAAACTTGCACATGACTGTTTAACATTTTAACCAGTATTGTCTATAAGACTGACCTAAGCATGGGAATTGAAGCAATGCTTAAATATGGTAGAATACCATCCTCGAAAAATTCCTCAGTGCCCTCTCTTCTTTTCACGAAATCAATGTCAGCACTGGATGCAGCCACCTAAAACATTTAAACTGTCAGAAAAATGATATTACTACTAAGTACAAAGGAATAGTAGAAAACATATTTCGATTCAAACCTCTACTAAAGTAAGTCTTCTTCAATAACTTAGCAGCTTCTGTTACAGTTTAGTGAATCGAAAATGGGAAGGGAGAAAGAGAGATCAATAAATTTGAAATAAAAGTAAATTTGGAAATCAGTTCAGCAGTGGATGAAGGTTTCCAAGTTGAGATTCTCCGATGAAAATATAACTTTTCCTATTCTCCAAGATTTAAGATACTTAATCAATGAAACAAAAATGCTAAAGAAGAGATAAGAATGTGAGCTTACAAAAACCCAGCTCATTATCATTTCACACAATGAGGGCACCAAGACCAGTTGGATGTCTAAATATCTGGACAAGATAGACAAATACATTTAAGACTCGGGCAAAAAGTATATACCACCCTCAAATGTAAAATTATTACCTCGTAGAATGATATTGCAACAAAGTCAGCTTTATATTTAGACAAGTCGGGCAGTTCTGTGGCACAACCCTTTGCTGCATCAATTAAAATCATCCATGATCCTCTGTTTCCAAAAAGAAAGCCACAAATGATTTTAGAGACATGTGGCATGCTGACTCAAACATTTCAAATAGATTGGATTCTTGAGTTTGGGGCACAAGTACCCTTTTCATGCGAATGTCTTTACCGGGAAAAGGGGGAGCCTTCCAACATCTTATGTGAATCTTCCTTGATAAGCTTCACTAAGTCTAGGTTGAATCTCAAACCTAAGAAGTTGCATTAGGAGGGAAAGGCAAATAAGTTGTATGTATCACCTGCAATAAGAAAAGAACAAGAAAAAGTTCACAGCCCACATGAAGACCAAGTAGTAAAGAATCACATCACCAAGATTGAAGAACAGAACAACTATTTTCTTCCTTGTGCTTTATCATAGTACATTAGCAACTCAAAGAGAGTTCATTATGCTTTCATTGATTACTTTCGTAATATTGCTGAAGAAACAGACAGGAAGGGAAAACCACCAATTGATCCAACTTACAGTATACAAATAGGTAAGATGGTTGACATTCAAATCAAGATAATTAATAAATCATGGATTGATGTGGTTACAAGTCTCAAAGAAGGTATGGATTTCAGAGCATTTTCACATTTCAATTTCAACCATTGCCAACCGCAGCTAATAGAATTATAGATATGAAAATTTTACATCAACATAGAGGCACCGAAGAATATCGTGAATGGCATAGATCCCTAAAAAAGAGCTGAAACCTTTTCTTGTTTCCTCTCTTAGTCTTCTTCCTCCTATGTTCTACTTTGGCTTAGCAATTGGATTAGGATGCTACAGTTCTGATAGTTAACTACATGGCATTCTAAAGGAGAGTGGAGATGTGATTTACTCCATCACATTTAATCAAACACTTAATATGCAACCCACAATTAAACATCAAATAGTCTCCATCGGAGTAAGATTAAACCAAAATAAAACACAAACCCAAATCTGAAATGCACAAACCCGAATCAATGGAAGAAGGAGATAGCACAAATTAGAACTTCTAAATAAACAATCAATCAACTGTAAACAAAGTAGATTGGATCCTTTTAAAAGATTTATTAAGAAAAAGACATTTCATTCATATCATTATCACCGAGTAAGAATGGTGTACCAGCACAAGGAAAAGATCAAAGCACAAGTGCACTTACCCAAGAAAGATTTTTCATGTGAATTGGATAGTTGATAGTGTCCAGCAGGGGAGTTGGAGGAGCTACCTTAACGTATTAGACAGTTGTGGTAATATGCTATTTTCTTGTGTATCTGGACAAGAACCATCAATAAAGCTATTAAAATTCATTACTAAAGATAGGTAAAAATCTTTTCAATGGAATCTAATATTGAACATTCACATAAGAAATGGGCTTAGCAACTGAACTCTTACTTTCAATCAAACAATCCCTAATATTGAACCATGCATACTCCAAGGAAATGTCTCAGCTCAAGAGGGAAAACAAAAGAGAAATAGCCAAAAACCAAGAAGCAAACTTAATCATTCCAAATATATGCTCAATAATTACACCACTTAGAAAGCTTTTTCCTAAGAATGAGAAAGAATTTTAGAACTAAAATACAGGCTAAAAGAATCTACATAAAAAAAGGGACGAAGGATAGTTATATATTCCAAGTTTAAAGACATGGGAGAAAAAACAAAACTCCCTTAAATCCCCTTAATTAAAAACCAGTAGCAAGTACTATCAATAAAGAACATCTATATATAACATGATTCAGAGAGTGGATGTATCCAATAAAAGCATAAACCAAGAATATCTAAAAAATTCAAAGTAAGTGAAATGGCAGATGGCCAGAAAGACAAACAAACTAAAATAAGAAACAACAGCAGAAGAGAAGGAAAAAAAAAAAAGGTAACGAGGGGATGCAGAGAGAGCAGAGTAAGAGGAGAGGGGAAATGGAAGGAAGACCTGTTGAATATGATCAAATTTAGAGGCTAAATTAAAGCCTTTAAAATTTTGAGTTATCCTTTTAAGCTCTTCAAAGCTTTTCAGCCCTCATATGCTTTTTCATCTAGGCCTAAGATCATAAAACAAGATCATTTTCACTGTTAATATTAAGTAAATATTGAATTCTCATATTCAGATAACACAGAACATCCACAGAAAAGTAAGCAAAGGAATCTGCATAAAAGAATTTCTATGGTAGTCTATAACAGCAGACAATGTACATCAAGCAACCTAACCTTTCCTTTTTAAAACAAATTGTTCCAGTATTACGTAGTGGAGAAAAATTCCACAACCTGATGCATGAACTTCCAGAACTAGTGGAAGGATAACTCAAAGGAGGATCAACCAGCAAAGAGGTTTATCAAGCCATCAGTTTACCTTTGGAAGGCCTAAATTCACTACATGAGCCAGTCCACTGACATCCAATCCATGAGATGCTACATCAGTAGCAATCTGCACATGACATCATACAAATGTTAGGCATAGCTACGACGCTTTTGATCTCACAACCTTGCATAAAATTGAGAAGGTTATGCTCATGCAGTGATAATACATCAAAAGTAAATCCAAAGGGGAACTTAATTTATCTAAAATGCCTCAAAAGTCGATTCAATTTGTTAAAACTTCAAATGAATTTGAGCACCAAAAATATTATTCAACAGAGCTCTTTCAGAAGCACTAATAATTCGTTAAGTTTTCGTTTAATATTGCTAGATACAGTATATCCAAGATTTAAAAGACATTGAAACTCAGCAAACCAATTGCACAAATAGATCATCACAGGATATCCTAGATACAGTATAGACATGGTGTCATCTTCTTCTTTCGGTTGTACAACCCCAAAATAAGCCTTTGTTTAGTTTATCTAGCTCATTTCTAATTCCATGAGCTTCCACACACTAAATTTTGTGTATCATGTGTTCTCAGGTTCAGAACTCAAGCACTGCAGAGGATAAAGAAGCTCAACAGGTAAAATAATAGATACTTCTAAAACAAATTTCACCGGTTGAGCCCAGAAGCAGAATGATAATTGATAGCTTATGATTCTAGAAGACCAAAAACGTCAACATCCTGCCACTGACATAGGCTTGCATGTATGTTAAGTAATTCCATGTTGCCTTCTCTAAACTCATGTTGTTCCTTCGATTTTTGTGAATGAGAAAATACATATAAAGAAGCTTACAAGTAGAATATCAGAGATCTCTCCTGTCTCCAGCCCAAATATAGAATGCGAAATCTAGCATCTCAACCTTCAGCAGTCTTTTCTTTTTTCTTTTTCTTTTCTTTTCCTTTTATATTTTCTTCTCCATAAATTGTTCTCTAAATCGAATCATAATAGTGCATACAATAAGGACATAAGGATGTCAAATCAATAAGGACATAAGACAGACTGTATTTAGTATTAAGAACTAATTTACTAAAGAAATTTTCAACAGTTTGGTTATACAAATAAAACTAATTGACTTTTTTCAAAGTCTACAGTTTACACATAGCTGATCGACCTGGCTATTTGTTAACTTGCTTGAGAAATGTTACTGGAGTATCTTTAACTGGTCTATCAAATTGTTGTATTTGAATAAAGATTAAAGTATCAGAGTAGTAGAAGCTCTCAGTAAAGGCAGCAAACAGACTCTGAAGACATAAATCAAACACTTAAGGGGGTGCTTGGTTGGGGGTTTTGGGGGAGGGGAATGGCAATGGAAATGAAATGGGGTGTTTGGTTTTGGGGTTTCATTCCCTGGGACCCACCCCATATCCAATTTTCTTTCCTTCCTCCATTCCCCTCCATTTTGAGGGGAATGGGAATCATTCCCTCATGAAATCATTTTTTGTGTGTATTTTTATTTTTTAAATTTTTAAGTGTTAAAATTCATCATTATAATATATTTAAACACAAATAGTTTATAATATATCAAAATTTAAATGTAAAAAAAATAAAAATAAATTTTAATCCTAAAAGTTTATTTGTGAACCAAACACCATCTATCATTCCCTCTACTATCATTCCCTCTACTATCATTTCCCACTATTATCATTCCCATTCCCCTCTACGAACCAAGCGGCCCCTAAGTGTTAAAATTCATCATTATAATATATTTTAACACAAATAGTTTATAATATATCAAAATTTAAATGTAAAAAAAAATAAAAATAAATTTTAATCCTAAAAGTTTATTTGTGAACCAAACACCATCTATCATTCCCTCTACTATCATTCCCTCTACTATCATTTCCCACTATTATCATTCCCATTCCCATTCCCATTCCCCTCTACGAACCAAGCGGCCCCTTAGTGTACAAACCGCAATTCCTCCCCAAAAGCAACAAACAACACCAATGAACTTCCCCACAAGAAAATAAACCCAAAAAAATAGTAAAAAGGAACAAAAAATTAAGTTCAGATCATGAAAGTCCATAAAAATTGATATTATCGGTACAAAGGAAGAAAAGGTAAGGAGATTAGAAGGTGTAACCATGTAATCCGTGGTAATAAACGGATCATTGACCGCGAAGAGTTCAATGTCATCACTGATGAGCGGTACTCTAGCCACCAAACGTCTGATCTCAAAAACCTAACCACGCTCACATTCACAAGGTAAAATCAAAAAATTAAACATCAATGACCAAGAGAGCATCACCATATTGCTTGCGCGTCGCCATACCGTTGCCCAAGCTCACGAAGAAGAAGTTGCGGCGGCGAAGGGAGGAAACAGCAGACTACAATTTTGAGGAAGGGCAAGGTTCAGAAGAGGAAGAGGAAAAAAATTTACAGATGAAAGGGGGTTAGGTCGAAAATAATTATTTCGCGCCTATAGTAAGAAGAGGCTTAGGCAATTTTGATGGAGAAATTGATAGATGAATAGGGGTTCGGGTTTCAGACCAAATTTGACCTCAAACAAAAAAATTAAATGAGGCCATGAACCCCTAATTTTTGTGCAGGGGTTTTATTCTCGATTTATAAGTCTATATACCTGCCTGCTTAGTTTACAAAACCTCTAATAATCTTAAAACCAGATGGAAGGTGCAGCACTAATTAACCGTGATTAAAAAGTGAATTTACGTTCAAAAGGAAAGACACGTCGTCATCCGGCATTATTTACGACGAGAATCGTGCCTCGTCACAATAATTTTTTTTAATGGAAAAATGATTAATTTAATAAAATATTAGTAAGGATTTTATTTCCTAATTAATTTTTACGCCCAAATTAGAGCCTTTACGACGTGATTAGGGTTAAGCCGTAATTAAAAAAGGAATTTTACGTCCAGATTTGTGAACAAGTCGTCATTCATTATTATTTACAAACAGTTTCGCATGTCGTCGTAAAAGGTTGGACGTAATAAACACCTATTTCTCGTAGTGTAACTTGTAAATCTATCTATCCATCACAATCAGATTAAGCTTGATTTTTGAGTGAGCAAAACCGTGGAGAAGTGCGGTCTTATGCACAACGTTTTATGCGAAGGGGAGAATCAAACAACGCTTTACACAGTAATTAATTTTTTTAAAAAAAGATAGAATCTTTTGGTACCATATTAATTGTAGTCTTTTGATTTCCAATTTTGTCAAGGAGCTCACTACTAGCTAGCCGAGCTTTTTAACCAATGTAAGTAATACTTGTTATCAAAACTTTCCTATTGCACGCCAAACATGTGGGCTGGATGCATCAGATGGGAGCTCTCATCGGTCCTCTGCCCTCAATCTTGGTCTCAAGAGAGATCATCATCTAATGGGAGAATTGAACCGTGTAGAAGTGCGGTCTTAAGCCAAAGGGAGAATTGAACAAAACATAATATAGTAATTAATTTAAAGGGTATAAGTAGCCTATAAAAATAAAAGATACAAAAAAAAAAAAAAAGTATTGGCCTCATGCGCGTTGGGTGCTGTCTCCTGTCGAATAGTCAGAGACCGTCTAACATGAGTTTGTCTCTAATATTTCTTTTAATGAAATAAATAAATACACTATACTGATTTATTTCACCGAAAAGAAGTTTAAGAAACCGTCCTGTGTCTGACTGTTCGAAAGGAGACTGCACTCCATGTGTACGTACCTAATTATTTTAGAATGTTGGTTTTTTGCTGGAATTTTCCTGTCACGTTGAAATGAATGAAAAACATACTCAACGACATGGTTGGTTCCTCTTCGCTAAGAAGTTCAGATACAAGACCTGTTTTTTCTTGTATCATGCCTTCTCCAACCGTTGCATATTGCTACCCTCTTTGGGAAACTATTACGATGTTGCTTCATTCTCGAAAGACCCTTTTTCTCCAGGCTGTGTAATCTTTGCATGCTACCATTTTGGTTCTAGGTTTTACGTTGCCACATGCGGCGTTGGAGATCAAAATTGGAAAACCATGCTGGTAGATGCAGAAGATAAGGTGTTAAGTGTGGTCTATGTTGAAAAGAAGAATGAATTTTACTGTGTTTTTCCGAAAGGGATTTTGGCAAGTTTTTCTGCCTCAGCACAAACTTGGAATGTAATCTCGCGACATGGAAGAACGAGCTGATCATCAAGTACACTTGCTTCGGTATCGGTAATGCGCTTACAGTTTCATGATTGCTTTGTTAATGCAAGTGTTTTTCTTTTTCTTTTCAAAACAAGTGATAATTTTTTATTTAATAAAAACAGTGTTGATTTTAATCTCAAGTGCATTGTGTAGAGATTGTGCATAGCTTGTGTTAAGATAGTGCATAGCTTCTGGTAATGGAGGCGCCAAATTGGAGGCGGGTTCCCTCCAATAGACGCATCCGAGGAGGGTTCCAGTACACCCGCCTCCAAAGGATGCGATTAATTTCACATAACACAATGGAGGTGGGATTTTTCTGCATCCGCCTCCAAAAAGGTCCCGTATTGGAGGCCGGTTCCCGCGAGACCCGCCTCCAATACGTTACTTTAGAATGGAGGCGGGTTTTTTCCGGAAACCGCCTCCAATACTAGTCCTTTTTTGGTGGCGGGTTCCAAAAAAACCCACCTCGTATTGGAGGAGGATATTATTGTTGCACCCGCCTCAAATAACACTTTAGTGTTATAACTTAAAATTTTTTTTTTTAACGATATTTCCATTTAAAATTTAATCTTTGATAACTGGTATGATTGAGCATAATAATCTGAAACTCTTAAGAACAAATCTTTGTTTATATTAACTAGAATTCATGCCTTTTTGGAGGCGGGTGCAAAAAAACCCGCCTCCATTATCCAATGGTGCGAAATTTTTAACCTTCATTTGCCAAATACCACATCGCCAACCAACAAAGTTGGGGGCATAAAACTCCAGTATAAAAGCCAGCAACAAGAGCAGCAAACTAAGAACATCTTCTAGCGGGGCCAATGATACAAATTCTATGGCCAATACGCAATTAATAAAAATTTGGACTCTTAAACTCGTAAAAAATTTGGCCGTAATTAATAACATTGGGTTATTGGAGGCGGGTGCACCTCCAATAACGCATTCAAAGGTTAATTGGAGGCGGGTGCATCCAATAACCCTATTATTGGAGTGCACCCGCCTCCAATAACCCTTTTGGAGGCGGGTCTCCACTCCCGCCGGGTTGCAAAACACACCTCCATTATGTGTTTTGGGGTAGTGTAATGATCATCAACGCCAATAATGATACATTTAATTGAAGAGAGGGTGAATTTCACCCAAATATTTCAGAAATTGAACTGCTTAGGGATTAATTCCCTCCTGCTAGTGCTATTCTGAAAATCCCAATTGGCCTTTTCTTTTCTAGATTAGTTTGTTTTAATGTGAAACACTACCTTCATATCATCTATGGAACTATTTAAATCAAAGTCAATTTCTAGTCAAATACTTAAAGTGCGTAAGACTTAAAGTTGTGGTAAAAGAAAAGAATTTTTTCAGTTAAGATGAACTTACATGGTAACAACATCGGAAGTGGGTGCTCAAAATTGGAAAAAAAATTGGGGCAAATTGGTCAGAAGCGCAGTGAACGCTGTAAAACCTTCACTATCATAAAACTTTCCACTCTCCAAAGAATATTTTGGATGCGTTCCGTGGGCCTAATTGATCAATTAGGGTAGAACTCTGGCGGCGGATGAGGGGGGAAATAGAGGAAGAGGAGGGGTGGCGGGCGGAGAAAGGGGGAGGGAGATAAAGAGAAGGGGCTACAAAGGAAGGGGTAGCACTCAACAGTCGACCATGGTGGGGTGTAGGGTTGAGTTCATTTAAGACTTTTAGAATTTTTTATTCTCAAACCAAAACTACAGTAATTGGATTAGGGATTAAAAATTCAGTGTAACAATTGTTTTATAATATCTCAATACATGTGGGCTTTAAATAATAAAATAAATTCTTACATTAATAGACCCTTTCAAACACAACAATATGGACCCTAGGTTTCTTGGGCCCTAGGCAATTGACCACCCTTTGGGTTGGCCTTGGTTATACTAAGATCAGCCTTTGGAAATCTGAATTTTTTTTAACTTAGCCACATAAAAACTATTTGAACGGAAGTAATATTCTAATATCTATTAGCAATCCATAATTGAAATTTACTTACTCTAAGTAATCAATAGTATAAAAAATAAGTGATTAATGTTTAGATTGAAAAGAAATTTCGAAAGGAGGAAAAAATGCAGCGTCATCAGAGAAGCTATGAAAGGGAACCTCAAGATGCGGCATCGGTCATGCACTTACAGTATCATGATTGCTTTGTCAATGCAAATGATTCCATCACGCAACGCATTTTCGTGTTTTTTTCTTTTTCTTTTCAAATTAAACAAGTGATAATTTTTTATTTAATAAAAACAGCGTTGATTTTAGCCTCAAGTTTATTGTGCATAGCTTGTGTTAAGCTTGATCAAGGTGAAATATATGACTCTTGCAAATTGCACCATTATATTGTTGAATTCTATGATACCTTGATTTTAGGTTGTGAGTTTGAGTTTGACTCCTATCAAGTTCTTTAAAGTTATAAAACTAATCTTGGACCTTTTTATTTTTATTTTTGAGATAGGTGTGGCTATGATCAGTTACCTGGTGCTTCTTCTCATTCCTTGAATACTTGGTCTTGGCAAAGGGAAGGCCAGCATTGTCTTACGTCTTCATAAACAGGGTGTTGTCCGTAACGTTGTTGGCCACTGTTTAAGTGGGAAAGGAGGAGGATTTCTTTTCTTTGGGGATGATCTTTATGATAGTTCACGAGTCCTGTGGACCTCAATGTTACGAGACTCCATGTAACCTTTCTCCTTCAATAAATGGACACCTTTTAATGTGATTGATTGAATTTGCTATTCCTTCGTTTTGATTAGTGACAGCAAACACTACGCTGCTGGTTCAGTCGAGCTCATTCTTGGTGGAAAAAGTTCAAGAAGCAAGAACCTCGTTGTTGTATTTGACAGCGGGAGTTCTTATACTTACCTGAGTTGTAGACGCTCTATCATTCATTTCTTTTGCTCATATATTATTTCAGTCAACCAGAGTAATGAAGCCACTCTGAAGGGTATCTCATCTCGAACTTACGACACTGTTATGTGTCTATTTCACACTTTTATCGGGAAGGCAATGCGATTGCGAACACTCTAGCCCAATATGCTAGTCTCACAGGATACCCTTTTTTTTTGTTAACCCTAAACGTGCATAGCTTGTGGATAATTTGTGCATAACCTGTGCATTAAAAATTTATCAAGGTAAAATCTAAAAGTAAAAGTTCTAATTTTTATGACAAAATATCAACCTTCAATGATGATTTGGTTCGTGCATCTACAAATTTTTGTTCTACAAATGCACGAATAAGGCACATGTTTGTACAATGACATAATTCATAATAAAAATGAGTTTATGAAACAATAAATTCAGTATAAAGGTCCCAACAAAAAAAAAAAAAAAAAAAGAAAAGAAAAAGTTATGGGATACGAAAATTGAACTTAAAATGGTAATAGGCGAGTTTTAGAATTTAGTTTTATCGAATATTTCTAAATTTCCATAAAGGGCCCAATGTTACATTAAATATTTAATAAATAAATTTGTGAGTAACATTATTCCCTAAAAAAAAATTTTCATTTAAATGGATCTATGACTATTCTAGAGCGAAAAAGGAAATCAATTACCTCCAAATTTTAATAATTTCGCTGAATTACAGAATCTGTGATGGAGTTTTCGACGACGACGACGGAGGCACCACCGTTAATGCCTTCTTCACGAGTCAAACCTTCATCAAACACCCTTTTGTCTTTAGTCCGACGATGACGGCGATGAGGTTAGGGGTGTTCATTTGGGTTTTAATTGGGTGAATCGCTTATTTGGATTGGCTTATTCGGGTTTTCAAAAAAAAAATCAGCACCCAACCACTTAAACCGTGGCTTAATTTGGTTTGAGGCCAAAATAAGCCAAATAAGAAAAAAAAAATTCTTCCAAAAATACATCATTAAAAAAAGAATTGAAGAAAACCGTGGCACTGTGCAGTCTACAGTGGAATTGGACGGATTGAAGGGAAAATAGAAATTGTGCAGTATAATTTGCAGTGGAAGAGAATACATTCAAGAGAAGAGAAGCCGTGGAAAAAAAACAAAAGGGAAGGAAGAGGATGAGAGAGAGGCTTGCGTATGTGTAGTTGCTGTGTGTGCGGAGCTAAAAGGAAAATAGTAAACCCTAGAGTAAATGGTAAAGTAAAGGGCTGAAGCCAGAAAGTCTTAGAAGTAGGAAATATAGATTTTATTTTTTTTTTATAAAAAGCTAAAATGTACTAAACACTAAACAGCTATTAAATAAATTTAATATATATA
Organism: Leptodermis oblonga; assembly: GCA_016801395.1. Classification (NCBI taxonomy): domain Eukaryota; kingdom Viridiplantae; phylum Streptophyta; class Magnoliopsida; order Gentianales; family Rubiaceae; genus Leptodermis; species Leptodermis oblonga. The sequence goes on from VMRK01000139.1 coordinate 18,018, forward strand.
ATGTTATATTAACTCTTATTTAGCTTATTCGAGTCCCTTATTTCGATTGAGACTTAAAATCCAATTCCAAACCATTTAATCGTTTAAGAATTCGGGTCCAGTCATTCACCCGATCCGAAAATCAAATAAGCCAATCCATTTACCTTACATGGCTTGGATTGGCTGGTTTATGAACATCCCTAATGGAGGTGATGGTGGTGGAGACGATGACGATGGAGGCGATTGCCTCAGTTGTGATGAGGATAGGGTTTTTTTTTTTTTGTTATTTTCAAGTCAATGGGGATGCGCAAATGAAACCAATTTATGGTTACCCATTGGGTTACCCGATGCGGGTTTAGGTTACCTAATGTCGACTGTTTATTTAGTCAAAACCCTCCCAAGCCCATTATATTTGGGTGTGGTTTTTGTTGGTCTAAAACCCAATGGTCTTGGGTGATTTTTGGGCTAATGATTTTTTTTTGCTACCCCTAATTATAATGCAAATATAATTTCTCGCCCCAAGTAAGTCGCCAAGGCATCATTCAATATATATATATATATATATATATATATCATATGTATATGTATTATGTTTTAATCCTAACTTAACTGACCAGGAAATATTTTAAAATTTTGGATAAATTAAATTCTAGATAGCGATATCTTACCATTAAAAGTTTAATTTTTGTATCCCAATTGTTTTCTTCAAAATTTTTTTGGTCCTTACTATTTTGAAACACACCTTTTGTTTCATTAAATCTTTTTATTATGAATTATGTCAATTATAAAATTTCGTGCATTACTTGTAGAAGCACGAACTTGAATGTTGATATTTTTTCATAAAATTAGAACTTTTTTATTTTTAAAATTTTACTTTTATAAATTAATGCACAAGTTACACACAAGTTATCCACAAGCTATGCACGTGTATCATGTAAAAAGAATTTGCAAAAGAAACAAAACGAATGTTTTTGGACCAAGTAATTTACTTTTCACACAAACTATTTTCTATGTTTAAATATGTCCATAGTCCTCTCCTCAACCCCACAAGCAAAAAAAAAAAAACTCTTTTAATTTTTTTTTCCTTTTGTATCCAAAAGGAAGAAGGAAAACAATAGCATAGTCCCTTTCACCCAAACTCAAATAGAAATCCCTGTGACTATAGCTAGCACTCCTGTAAATTTCGTAACTCGGGTGCATAGCCAGAGAGATTGGAAAAGAGACGCAAGAAGAGCCCATTTGAGCAAAAAACAGAATGGTAATGACAGTAGTAGCCCTGTTGTACTACTACTGGCAACACCATCCAGTGGAAGTCAAGCTCAATCTTCTTCCTTTGGCACCAAGGATCAACCTTCAAAGGACCAATGTGTTAATTAAGAGCAATCCGTGACACAATGTCAGTCAAACAGTGCCATACCAGATATAACCAAAGTACGCGCGGTTTTACTTGGGCGACAAAACTGGAAAGAGGAGACAAGAAATAAGAAAAGTTGAAGGGGCTAAACTCCGATCTGCGCTATGCAGGATTAGCTGTTAATACTATAGTTTTCCTGCCAATGGTACAGTTAGCAAGCGAAAGAGTACTATTGATGGTGTTGTAGATTAAGAAATTCCATTTGGCTTGGTTTTTCTTTCCAGTTGTGTTATTTGTGTTTAGGAATTTCTGTACCTCATTTTCCTCTGTTAATGATGAACTTCCTCAAGATTTTTACTGCTTGCCTTTGTGATCTAACCCAAGTGTGCATAGCGTGGGCATAATGTGTGCATAACTTGTGCATAACGTGGGCATAACGTGTGCATAACTTGCGCATAACTTGTGCATAACTTGTGCATTAATTTATGCAGGTAAAATTTGAAAAGTAATACTTCTAATTTTTTTGAAAAAATATCAACATTCAATGATTATTTGGTTTGCGCATCTACAAACTTTGGCCATACAAGTGCACAAGCAATGCACGTAATTTTATAGTTGACATATATAATTCATTGCACAAGTAATGCATGTAATTTTGAAGTTGACATAATTAATAATAAAATAGAGTTAATGAAACAAAAGGTTCTGTTTCAAAATATTAAGAACCAAACGATTTTTCAAGAAAAAAAGAATTGGGATAGAAAAATTGAACTTTAAATTGTAAGAGATCGTTTCTAGAATTTAATTTTACAGAAAATTTCTAAATATCTCCTGTCAGTTAAGTTAAGACAATAACATAATTCACAAGCAGCAATAAATTCAAAAGCAATATTGTTTGTATCCATATTAGAAGCTTCTTGTACAAAAAACTATCAAATAAAATGCTTTCAAATGTTCTGAAACATGGTTACTGTAAATATATGAACTTAAGGCCAATAAAAATAAAAAAAACAATGAGTGTTTTTCTCCCACTAGAGTTTGTAATGCCAAACCAGCTTAATTAAACCTTTTCATCCATATTTAAGAGAATCAATAAAAAAAATGGCCTCCTGAGTCCCCACCTTAATTAAACTGAAAAAAGACCCTGAACTACGAAGAAGAAAAGATCAATATATGGCTTACCGGCATAGAGAGAGAGAACCAACCCACGAAAGGAGATGCGGTCTACTACTGTAGAATTGACAGAATTGTACCAATATTCAAGCAAAAAACACTAAGCTAAGAACAAATGAAGAGAGAAGTGAGAGAATTTTCTGAACTTCTATTAATCGAAGAAGAAGAAAAATGGAAAAAACTGATTACAATAATCACCTACTTGCTTATTTATACAAGTTCCTGAAGCTAAAGACTACAGATCATACAATGCACATCAAGTGCAGCTAATCTAATATCTAACTGAATTTTTCTCCAAAAACAACAACTTGACAGCTTAGGAGATGACAGCTGTACTTCATTAACTTAAGCATGCTCTTAAGCATGATCCAAAAATATCTAATGAGATCTGACAGCACATCAAGGTGAATCACGTTTCAATTGGATTTGATCTGCTGGAGGAGGCTTACCACAACTACCAGTGTTGCTCCTCAGCTTCAGGTTCTGTTGCTTCTGTGAGCTCAGCTTGGAGCCTTCTGCATGGCCATTCGTATGGTCATTCTACACACCCCCTTCAAGCTGAGCTGGATTAAAGGTAATCAAGCCAAGCTTAGAACTGATAAACAAAAACTGAGGAGAATGAAGACTCTTGGTGAAAATGTCTGCCAGCTGAAGCTTGGATGGAATGTAAAGAGGATTAATCAATCCTGCTTTGTACTGGTTTCGAACAATATGGCAATCAATCTCCAGATGCTTTGTTCTCTCATGGAAAACCGGATTTACAGTGATGTATAATGCTGCCTGATTATCACAGTAAAAGGGGATTGGAAATGTGACAGGAACTGCAAGACCCTTCAGAAGATAACTGATCCATTGTAATTCACAAATTGTGGAAGCCATGCTTCTATACTCAGCTTCAGCAGAAGATTTAGAGATAGTAGCCTGTTTCTTAGACTTCCAGTAAATCAAAAAATCCCCAAGAAACACACAGAAACTAGTAAGGGACCTTCTTGTCTTCTTGCAAGCAGCCCAATCTGCATCTGAATATGCAGTCAATTGGGAAATAGGCTTTGCTGGATAGAACAAACCCTTGGCAGGGCTCCCCTTCAGAAATCGAAGAACATGTAAAGCAGCATCCCAGTGATTCTGTTTTGGAGCATTGACATATTGGCTCAGTTGCTGTGTAGCATGAGCAAGGGCTGGTTTGGTGAAGCCAAGGTAGAGGAGCCTACCAATGAGCCTGCGGTACTGCTCAGGATCACCAAATAGAGGAGATGAATCATCCTCCAACAGAAGACTAGAGATCATAGGAACTATGACTGGCTTGGCATCAGCAAGACCAGAATCCTGCATATTATCATTAGCATACTTGCTTTGATTCAGAGAAATACCAAAAGTAGACCTTGTAATTTCTACCCCAAGGAAGTATTTTGCAGATCCGAGGTCTTTGATGGTGAATTTGTCATGCAGGAACTTCTTAACTTCAGCAATTGCAGCTTCTGAAGAACCTGTAATTAAGAGATCATCCACATAAACTGACAAAAAAAGTTGCAGGTCAGATTTGTTGATGATAAAGAGACAGTGATCATGTTCACACTACACAAATCCATAAGCTATCAGGCTTTCAGTAAGCTCATGATTCCATTGCCTATAGGCTTGTTTAAGACCATACAAGGACTTCTTCAGCTTACAACTTATCCTTCGGAAGCTTTGCTGTATCTAGGAGGAGGAAACATATAAACCTCCTCTTCCAAATGGCCATGCAGAAAGACATTATTCACATCCATTTGATGCAAAGGCCAATTATAGGAAGCTGCCAAAGCAATGAGAATCCTGATAGTCACCACCTTAACAACAGGAGAGAATACCTCATAATAATCTTCCCCTTCAATCTGAGTATAACCCTTGGCCACTAATCTGGCTTTAAACTTGTCAATTGAACCATCTGGTAGTCTTTTGACTTTAAAAACCCATCGAGAACCAATGGCTTTCTTACCAACAGGTAATGAGGTGACTTCCCAAGTTTCATTGGCTTCCAGAGCCTGCAACTCTTGCTGCATAGCATTTTCCCATTCAACATGACCCTTTGCCTGCTTATATGAACAAGGCTCATGGATATGTGATATGTTAGCTAAAAAATTCATGTGATCAGATGAAAGAGTGGAATGCACAACATCAGATGCTTGAGAAGGGAGTTGGTGATTTGTGAGTGGGAGGCAGAACAAAGTCCTGCATCCATTGGGGTGACTTTCTGACTCTAGAGTTGTGTCTAAGAGGAATGAGATGTACAGGATGAGGAGGTTCAGGTTGAGGATCAGGAGACTCATTTGCAGATGAATTGGATGCTGATACAGAGGAAGAATCTAAAGTACTAGATGATATTAGAGATTGATCAGTGGGAATGGATATGGATGTTTTTAAGAGAGAATCAGCAGTTATGGATGACTGAGAAGATCTGAAATCAAAATCTGGCATTGGATTAAAAATAGGTACTGCTGACTTCGAAGGAGGATCTGAACAACTGACAGTTTCTGCATAAGGAAATGTAAACTTATGAAATGAGACATCCCTTGATACAAAAATCTTGTGGTCTTCTAGACTATAGAGTTTGTACACTTTTTGACCTGGGGGATACCCTATCATAATGGATTTGATGGATCTGACATCAAATTTATCTTTATGAGGAACATTGTTGGTTGCAAAGCATAAAAAACCAAAAGTTCTAAGATTCTGAAGAGAAGGAATTGATCCATGAAGAATCTCAAAAGGAGATTTCCATTGTAAAATGGCAGAATGTAACCTATTCAGAAGGTATGTGGCTGTAAGTACTGATTCTGCCTAGAATTTCTTTGGCAAGGAAGATTGAAACATAAGAGACCTGGCTATCTGCAAAAGATGTTGATGCTTTCTCTCAACAACACCATTTTGCTGAGGGGTGTAAGGGCAGGATTTTTGATGAATGATGTCAAGTTTAGAGAACAAAGATTGATATGAAGAATTTGTAAATTCTGTGTCATTATCTGTTCTAATAACCTTAACAGAAGTTTGAAACTGATTTTTAATCAAATTGAGAAAGTTAGAAATGACAGAATGAACTACACTTTTGCTCTTAAGAAAGTATGTCCAAGTGGTTCTGCTGTAGTCATCCACAATAGTAAGAAAGTAAGAGTAGTCATTTATTGAAGGTTTAGAATATGAACCCCAAACATCCATGTGTACAAGATCAAAGCACTTAGTAGTATGAGTAGTGCTTACAAGAAAAGGAATTCTATACTGTTTAGCTAGAGGAAAAACGTACAGTACAGGGATGAAGTTTACAATGATCATAAGAAATTGGCAGATTAAGCTTGTTCAGAACATCAAATGAAGAATGTCCTAATCTATAATGCCAGAGGTAAGCTTCATGAAAGGACAGTGCTTCTTTTGGTTGCAACTGATGCATATTTGCTACTAATGATGACTCATAGGACCTTATGACTTCATGTTTAAAGGAATTCTGATCAAGAATGTAAAGTTCTTTGACTGTTCTTCCCACTCCAACTACTTTCCTAGTGTGTTGGTCCTGCAGTAGGCAAAACTCAGGATGAAATAGAAATAGGACTTTAGCTATGGCTGCACACATTCTAACAGATAAGAGATTGAACCTAAATGATGGAATATGCAAACAATCTCCAAGAATCAAATGATCATACAGGTGTACCCAACCAGAATGAGATACTGATTTGACTGTACCATCTGGAAGACACACATGAGTAAAACTAGCTATTGGTTTCATGTTTTTGAGAAATAATGGATTAATGCAAACATGACTTGTAGCACCCGTATCAATAATCCATGAGTCTTTGTTGATATAATCAGAAAAGGGAGAGATGAAAGGAGAACACATACCTTCGAACTCCCCAATATAGGTGAGATTGATAAGATCAGTAGAGGAAGGAGCATTTGTACTGCTACTAGCTCCAGAGTTGTTCCTTCCTTGCATCATCTTACTCAATTCTCTCTGCAAGACATTTGCAATAACTACTTCCAAATTAGAATTCCCCTGAGTTTCAGAAAAATCCAAAGGAGTTTCCAGAACATTCACTGCATGGCTATTCGGAGCCTTTCCTTTATCACCTTTCCACTAATTTGGATATCCTACAATTTTGAAGCAGGAATCCTTTGAGTGACCTTCTCCTTTGTAGAAATCACACTTAAGGCCATTTTTCACCTTCTTCTTTCCAACATTTCGACTGGATGAAGCAGTTGGAGCATGTCTAGCTGCAGATCCATCCACTTGGGAGTTAACCATCAGTGTACTATTCTCATTAACAGATAAATAGGTGGATCCAAGTTGTCCTTTCCTTTCTACTGTCTGAACCATAGAATATGTCTGTCCAATAGTTGGCCACGGATCCATCATAAGGATCTGATTCTTCACAACATCCATAGATTCATTCAAGCCAAGCAAAAATTGCATAAGCTTGTTATTCTTATCCATATCCTGAACTCCTTGATTCTGTTGACATCCACATTTTGGAATGCAAGAGCAAGGAGGCAGTGGCTTCAAAGTTTCAAGCTCATCCCAGAGCCTCTTCAATTTGGAGAAATATCCAACCAAATTCATGTTTCCTTGGCTCACAGAGGCAATATCCCTCTAATTTGGTAGATCAAAGGTTCATTTGTTCCTCCAAACCTTTGCCTTAGATCATCCCATAGATCCTTAGCTGTTGGTGAGAACATGAATCCATCTACCAAAGTCTTAGAGATGGTGTTAATTATCCAAGAAGACACCATATCATCAGTAGTTTTCTAGAGTTGGTAAAGCAGAGAATTGAAACCAGGTGATTTAACACTTCCATAAAAAAAACCTAGTTTTTTCTTTGCTCCTAAGGCCAAAGTCATAGCTCTAGTCCAGATCATATAATTGAACTCTGTGAGTTGACAAGTAACTAGGGTCAAACCTGGGTGATCTGATCCTTGAAGTGTCATAGCCTCTGTAAGTTGAGACTCCAGCCAATTTGCCCGATCCATTCCTCCATTTCCAGTAGTCGAATTGTTTCCGGAATTCTCTGAACTTTCTACCATTACGAAGCTTGCGTTTCAATTGATTTGCTACAAATTATAAGATCAGGATCTAATTGATGCTAGAACCGCTCTGATACCATGTAGAATTGACAGAATTGCAACAATATTCAAGCAAGAAACACTAAGCTAAGAACAAATGAAGAGAGAAGTGAGAGAATTTTCTGAACTTCTATTAATCGAAGAAGAAGAAAAATGGAAAAAACTGATTACAATAATCACATGCTTGCTTATTTATACAAGTTATTGAAGCTAAAGACTACAGATCATACAATGCATATCAAGTGCAGCTAACTAATCTCTAACTGAATTTCCCTCCAAAAACATCAACTTAACAGCTTAGGAGATGACAGCTATACTCCATTAACTTAAGCATGCTCTTAAGCATGATCCAAAAATATCTAATGAGATCTGACAGCTCATCAAGGTGGATCACGTTTCATATGGATTTGATCTGCTAGAGGAGGCTTACCACAGCTACCAGTGTTGCTCCTCAGCTTCAAGTTCTGTTGCTTCTGTGAGCTCAGCTTGGAGCCTTCTGTATGGCCATTCGGATGGTCATTCTGCAACTACTGAAGTGCTGAACGGCGGACGGAGAACCTAGCTAGTAGATGCATCCAGGCCTTGCTTGATTATGTGACCAAGTTTCTTCGTTTTAGGGCTGTGAGAGTGACTGCGTGATTGTAACTGTGTGCATGTGCGACTTGCATGCAATTTCACCAACCGCAAGGAGTAGAAGACGAAGATGACTGAAAAGATGTGGCTGCTACCGGGTGAGTGAAATTGTGAAAGTGTCTAAGAGATTTTATCACTTTAAGGGTTAGGGTTAATAGACAATTTCAGAATTTTACCATTATATCCAAGTAACTTCTAAGTAATTAATAACAAATGGGTCGAACGGGTCATATATAGGTTTTTCGAGTTGACCTAATATTGACCCTTTTAGCATTCGGGTCAAACGGATCTGCCTGTTTAAACCAAAAACCCTAACCTGCTTATTTCGGGCCGGGTTAGTGTCATGTGGTGTCAATAATTTCCAACCCTACCAAAACCCTTGTTGATCCAAAGCTATCGAACCGATCAGACCGATAATTTCAGATCGGATCGGGTTGGATCGACTTAATCGATCCATGGATCAGTATGAACCGCCTATCTATTGGAACCAATCACTAAGGCTTGTGCTTTAGGGCTTGTTCTTTATCTCATGTTTAAAACTAAGTTTGAAAACATGTTTTGGAAAGTAGTTTTATAATGTAAAAAGTGTATTAGAAATGTAAAAAGTAGATGCTGAATAGTAAAAAATTGTATTAGAAATGATGAGAAATGATTAAAATATATTAGATTTACTGTTGAAACCAAAACCATTTTCAAAACCAAAACCAAAAGAATAGGCCCTTAGTCTTGGGTTCTCGTTCTCATAAAAAATTTTGTGATGCGCTTTCTGGTGGAGAGCTTTTAGACCGGGACAGGAAAAAAAATTTATGGTGTGTTACCGACCTCAGTCGTCAGTTTTACGCCCCCATCACTGTTTCCATCAGAAGCCGCACACCGGTGCAGCCGCGCAAACCGCTGGGTGAAGCTCTAGTAATGCCTCTCTGCAACAGATCCCAGAGCATTCATCACCTCTCTACATCATGGAGTCACGTGACCACTCTTTGTTTGTCAGGTCTTTTTGAGCAAAGGAAGAAGAAGAGTCATCGTTGCTATCTCTTTTTTGCTCTATTTAGCCCATCTCGCCGCTGCCGCGCCAGCCCATTCAGATCTTGCGCGACCTCGGTTATCTCCTAGCCGAGATCTAATAATGCAAATTGATCTGCAATGAAGTATTCTTGTTTTTCTGAATGGGAAATAATCTTACTAATACCTATTTACAAAAATAATCAGCATAATATTACCATTAGTAAACATATTTACAAATTAAGAAAATAAAAACTTCTAATATTGTCTTTTTTCTAAAAAAATTAATGATTCAATATACAGTTAAATCTCGATAAATAAATGTTCGATAAAATAATAATCTCATTTATATAATAAATTATTCTGATCCCGACTTAGGCAAATTGACTAAAGTAATAACCTCGCTAAATGCATTAAGTAATAAAAATAATTAATTCCTTAAGGGATCAATGACTATATAAATTAATATCTATTGAATTTAAAAAAAAGTTATATATATATATATATACACACACACAGACCAAAACCTTTCAATCAGTCAACAATACTCAAAAGAAGTCATTTTCTCTTGGAAAAAAATGCATCTATAGTTTATTGTTTTTTTGTTTCCTCCTAAACAAAAAAAAACACCATCCTTGTATTTTTGTAGTGCATATACAACTTATGGTATATTTTTCTCATGTTGTAGCAAATAGTTGTTTAAGGTGACCCTTACTTGAAATGCATTAAGTTTCATTAATCAAGTTGAACTTCTCTAGATACACTACTACAAAATGGAGCTTTAACGGCTGCGGATTAACGGCGGAAAATAGAAAACCGCAGTAATAAAAGGAATGCGGACTTTCTACGGCGGTCTAAAAATGAACCGCCGTAGAACGGGACTTTCTACGGCGGTTTAAAAATGAACCGCCGTAGAAACGGACTTTCTACGGCGGTGTGTCCCAACCGCCGTAGAAAGTCCCTTTCTACGGCGGTTTAATTTTCTCTGCCGTAGTATTGACGTATATATTAAAACCTAAATAACATCGTGTATTCCCATATCGCAGCCGAAAGTGTCTGTCTCCAAATTTCTACTACGGTTTTGCACGTTGAACCTAAAGAATCGTCATTTGGAGCTAAAATTTACCACCTAAAGGTTAGAAACTTCTAAAATTTCTCAGTAATTGCTTATGCTTGTACTTTAGATATGTCATCCTATAGCATTTATTTTTATTTATGGTAGATGCATGGCTGAAAATTAAAGTTGCATAAATTCCATGTATGTGGCGAACCTTAGTATTGTGGAACCCTATTTAGTTATACTATGTAGTTTTTGGTGATGTAATTTGATTTATAGTGTTTGATTTTTAATGGATGATGTTCATATAATTAGCACTACTTAGAGTGTGTATTATTTTTTTATGCATTTTATGTGTTTGACGAAATGCATAAATGAAAAACTTAGAGTTTCTTCTTTATTTGATTATGTCTATTGCGCATGTGTTGTCATTGCATTATTTTTTCATTGAGGTATTATAGTAGTTTTGATTATATATGACTAACATAAGTATTATGACATGTGCTAAGACAAGCATGCAACTTGATACTTTGTACATTATTTGTTGAATTATTATTTGGTATTTTTAATTATTTCAAGGTGTTAGTTACACATGGATCGAAATATCTTGTTCTGTGGTGATCGGACCTCCGATTCTTATGCGAGAGAAGTTGAGAATTTCATTCAATTCGCTTATAAGAATACAAAGTACATCCATTGTCCGTGCAAAGCTTGTAAAAATGGGGCGCGGTTTGATAACTCAGATACAATAAGATTCCATTTATATCGGCACGGGTTTGATCCTTCTTATAAACTGTGGATTTGGCATGGTTAAAGTATTGATGGTTTACCTGAGCAAAGAAAATCTCATGCAAAAGGAGATGATACGATTACTAGAGATCGATTAGATGCCATGATTGAGGATGTGGCCGAGGATTTTGCTGATAAACCGGAAGTTCTTGCTTCCATACTGGGTGACAATGAGAAGCCTCTATACAAGGGTTGCAGTAAATATACACGATTATCTAGTGTTTTGAAGTTGTTTAGCTTGAAAGCGGCAAATGGGTGGTCAGATACTAGTTTTACAGCCTTATTGAGGGTATTGAAAGATATGCTCCCAGAAGATAATGAACTTCCAGATCGAATTACGAGGCCAAAAAAATGTTGTGTCCAATGGGTATGGAGTATAAGAAGATCCACGCTTGCCCAAATGATTGCGTCCTCTACAGGAATGAGTATAAGGATTTATTGCGGTGTCCTAAGTGTAAAACTCCCCGATACAAAAACAAGCAGCTGTGTGATGCTGTTGAAGACAGTTCTGATGCGCAAAAGAAGGGGTCGCGGGCTAAGGTTCTGTGGTATCTTCCTATAATACCAAGATTTAAATGGTTCTTCACTAATGAAAAAGATGCAAAACTATTGACATGGCATTCAG
>VMRK01000522.1:0-29694 GCA_016801395.1 Leptodermis oblonga
CGAAGAAGAAAAAAAAAAAAAAAAAAGAAGAAAGGAGGTTGGTGGCAGACAACTGTCTGCCACCAACAGTTCCTCCCACTCGCGAGTGGGAGGAACTCTCCAAGGGAGTGCAGCGTGAGTTGCACTCCCTTAGAGGGTGGGTCCCACTAAATTGTACAAACCCAGCTTCTGTTTTCAGAAGCTGGGTTTGACATGTGGCAAGGGGAGTGATAAACCTAGCAAAGTGGTGGGTTTTTGTGGGTTTAAACCCAGCAAAAATCCACCACTCCCTCCACCCTAATAAATCACTGTTTTAGGCTTTAAATAGTTTGCTAACCCTAAATATTACTCACCTACCTTTAGGCTTTAAATATTTTGCAGGCTCGCCCATTCTCATTCACAGCTTTTCTCTCTCTCTCTCTCCCCTTTATGTATAACCTTCATATATGATTTTGTCTATCTCATTGAAACACCTTTCCTTTTTCTTTTCGCCGGATTGTCATGAACGTTATCCTTCTGCTTGGATTAGTCATCACGTATATTTTGTCCTCGTTATCTCATGAAATACCTTTCCTTTTTCTTCTCGCCGGATTTCTTTTGGTGGTCATGGATGTGATCCGTCTGCCGGAATAGTCTTCATATATATTTTGTCCTCCTTGCCTCATGAAGCACCTTTTATTTCTTTTTTTCCTCATTGGCTTTCTTTTGGTGGTCATGGACGGTGATCCATTGGCTGGATTACTCTTCATATATTTTTTGTCCTCCTTAGCTCATGAAACACCTTTTCTTTCTTTTTCTTCTCGTCGGAAAAGTCTTCGTATATATTTTGGCCTCTTTATCTAATGAAACACTTCCTCATTCTTCTTGCCGAATTTCTTGTTGATTTTTCTCTACGGGGCTGGGCCGGCCTTTTTCACTTCAACTACCTATGTAAAACCCCAGAGGAACATGCGCCGGCCACTACCTAAGTAATCCTATAAAACCCTAGAGGAACATGCGCTGTCCACTACCTATGTAATCCTATCTATCTAAAACCCTAGAGGAACAGCGTCGTCACTAAACCCTATATACCCCAACAGCGCCGTCACTAACCCTATGTAACCCCAACAGCGCCGTCATTAAACCCTATGTAACCCAGAGGAACAGCGCCGTCACTAACCTTATGTAACCCCAACAGCGCCTCATTAAACCCTATGTAACCCCAACAGCGCCATCATTAAACCCTATGTAACCTCAGAGGAACAGCGTTGTCACTAACCCCATGTAGCCCCAACAGCGCCGTCATTAAACCCAATGTAACCCAGAGGAACAGCGCCGTCACTAACCCTACGTAACCCTAACAACGCCGTCATTAAATCCTATGTAACCCCAACAGCGCCGTCATTAAACCCTATGTAACCCCAGAGGAACAGCGCCGTCACTAACCCTATATAACCCCAACAGCGCCGTCATTAAACCCAATGTAACCCAGAGGAACAGCGCCGTCACTAACCCTCCGTAACCCCAACAGCGCCATCATTAAAACCTATGTAACCCAGAGGAACAGCGCCGTCACTAACCCTACGTAACCCCAACAGCGTCGTCATTAAACCCTATGTAACCCCAGAGGAACAGCGCCGTCACTAACCCTACGTAACCCTAACAGCGTCGTCATTAAACCCTATGTAACCCCAGAGGAACAGCGCCGTCACTAACCCTATGTAACCCCAACAGCGCTGTCATTAAACCCAATGTAACCCTACAGCGTTGTCAAAATACCAATGTAACCCTACAACGCCGTCAAAATCCCAAGTAAAACCCTAGAAACAGCGCCGTCTATAAAATCCTAATTAAAAGCCCAAAAGGAACAGCGTTGTCATTAGCAGTCTCTTTCAATTTTCTGCGATAACAGTCTCTTTCAATTTTCTGCGGTAACAGTCTCTTTCAATTTTCCGCGGTAACAGTCTCTTTTCTTTAAGATTTGTTCATTTCGTTCATATCTATCTAAAACCCTAGAGGAACAGCGCCGTCACTAAACCCTATATAACCCCAACAGCGCCGTTACTAACCCTATGTAACCCCAACAGCGCCGTCACAAACCCTATGTAACCCCAACAGCGTCGTCATTAAACCCTATGTAACCTTAGAGGAACAGCGCCGTCACTAACCCTATGTAACCCCAATAGCGCCGTCATTAACCCAATGTAACCCAGAGGAACAGCGCCGTCACTAACCCTACGTAACCCCAACAGCGCCGTCATTAAACCCTATGTAACCCAGAGGAACAGCCGCCGTCACTAACCCTACGTAACCCCAACAGCGCCGTCATTAAACCCTATGTAACCCCAGAGGAACAGCGCGGTCACTAACCCTACGTAACCCTAACAACGCCGTCATTAAACCCTATGTAACCCCAGAGGAACAGCGCTGTCACTAACCCTATGTAACCCCAATAGCGCCGTCATTAAACCAATGTAACCCAGAGGAACAGCGCCGTCACTAACCCTACGTAACCCCAACAGCGCCGTCATTAAACCCAATGTAACCCAGAGGAACAGCGCCGTCACTAACCCTACGTAACCCCAACAGCGCCGTCATTAAATCCTATGTAACCCCAGAGGAACAGCGTCGTCACTAACCCTACGTAACCCCAACAACGCCGTCATTAAACCCTATGTAACCCCAGAGGAACAGCGCCGTCACTAACCCTATGTAACCCAAACAGCGCCGTCATTAAACCCAATGTAACCCTACAGCGCCGTCAAAAAACCCAATGTAACCCTACAACGCCTTCAAAATCCCAAGTAAAACCCTAGAAACAGCGCCGTCTATAAAATCCTAATTAAAAGCCCAAAGGAACAACGCCGTCATTAGCAGTCTCTTTCAATTTTCTACGATAACAGTCTCTTTCAATTTTCTACGGTAATAGTCTCTTTTTTCGCTTAGCAGTCTCTTTCAATTTTTTGCGATAACAACCTCTTTCAATTTTCTACGGTAACAGTCTCTTTTCTTTAAGATTTGTTCATTTCGTTCATTTTTTTTTAAAGATTTGTTAATTTATGAGGTAACAGTCTCTTTTTTTCGGTAACAGTTTTCTTTAAGATTTGTTCATTTCGTTCATTTTTTTAAAGATTTGTTAATTTTTTCAGTACTGATCGCTTATGCCGGAATTCCTATCGGAAGTGGTGCTTCTGAAAATGGTGAGTTTTTGTGTGTTTAGGTGTGCAAGTTTTGTGTTTAGTTTACTTTCTGCGTTGTGAAGTTCTATTTTTAAATTTTTACAGAACTTAACCGTGGGAATGCTGTTGCTGGTGGGGTTGCACCACTTCCAAAAAATGGTGAGTTTTTGTGTTTAGGTGGTGCTAAGTTTTGTGTTTTGTTTACTTTCTGGGTTGTGAAGTTATTTTTTAATTTTTACAGAACATCACCGTGGGGCTGCTGGTGGGGCTGCTGCTGGTATGGTATTCTAGTTCAAGTTCTGTTTCTGTATGTGTATTGTATGGTATTCTAGTTCAAGTTCTGTTTCTGTATCTGTATGGTATGGTATTCTAGTTCAGTTCTGTTTCTGTATCTGTATGGTATGGTATTCTAGTTCAAGTGTATGGTATGTTATTCTAGTTCAAGTGTATCTGTATTAGTTCTGTTTCTGTATCTATATGGTATGGTATTCTAGTTCAAGTGTATGGTATGGTATTCTAGTTCTGTATCTGTATGTTATTGTAGTATGTCATTAGTTCTATATCTGTATGGTATTGTAGTATATCATTATTAGTTCTGTATCTATATGGTATTGTATTATGTCATTAGTTCTGTATCTGTATCTGTATCTTAGTATGTTATTAGTTCTGTATCTGTATTGTAGTATGTTATTAGTTCTGTTTTTTGTTAATTTTACAGACTTTATTGTATCTATTGGGAATGCTGCTGGTGGGGCTGGTGCTGCTAGTGGTATGGTAGCTGCTGGTGGTATGGTAGCTGCTGGTGGGGCTACAGACTTTATTGTATCTGTTAGGAATGCTGGTGGTGGTATGGTAGCTGCTGGTGGGGATGCTGGTGGTATGGTAGCTACTGGTGGGGCTGGTGCTGTTGGTGGGGCTGGTGGTGGTATGGTAGCTGCTGGTGGTATGGGAGCTGTTGGGAATGCTGCTGGTGGTATGGTAGTTGCTGGTGGGGATGCTGCTAGTGGGGCTGGTGCCGCTGGTTGGGCTGCTGGTGGTATGGTAGCTGCTGGTGGGGCTGGTGCTGCTGGTGGTATGGTATTCTAGTTCAAGTTCTGTTTCTGTATGTGTATTGTATGGTATTCTAGTTGAAGTTCTGTTTCTATATGTGTATTGTATGGTATTCTAGTTCAAGTTTTGTTTTTGTATCTGTATGGTATGGTATTCTAGTTCAAGTGTATGGTATGGTATTCTGGTATGGTATTCTAGTTCAAGTGTATGGTATGGTATTCTAGTTCAAGTGTATCTGTATGTTATTGTAGTATGTCATTAGTTCTGTATCTGTATGGTATTGAAGTATATCATTATTAGTTCTGTATCTGTATGGTATTGTAGTATGTCATTAGTTCTGTATCTGTATCTGCATCTTAGTATGTTATTAGTTATGTATATGTATTGTAGTATGTTATTAGTTCTATTTTTTGTTAATTTTACAGACTTTATTGTATCTGTTGGGAATGCTGCTGGTGGGGCTGGTGTATTCATATTTAGTGTGCAAGTTCCTGTATATGTATTCGTATTTAGTGTGCAAGTTCTTGTATCTGCATTCGTAGTTAGTGTGCAAGTTCTGTTTTTGTATTCGTATTTAGTGTGCAAGTTTTGTTTCTGTATCTGTATCTATATTTAGTGTGCAAGTTCAGTTTCTTTATTGTGATGTTTTTTTGTTAATTTTATCGACTTTATTGTATCTGTTGGGAATGCTGCTGGTGGGGCTGCTAGTGGTAAGTTCTGTATCTGTGTTTAGTGCAAGTTCTGTTTCTGTATCTGTATTTTTTGCAAGTTCAGTTTAGGGTTTATATGTTATTTTTGTGCAAGTTCAGTTTAGGGTTTATGTGTTATTTTTGTGCAAGTTCAGTTTAGGGTTTCTGTATTGTGATGTTTTTGTTAATTTTTACAGACTTTATTGTATCTGTAGGGAATGCTGCGAATCATGTTGGGAATGCTGGGTACTTTGCTGGATACGCCGCTGGGAAAGACGCTGGGAGTGCGGCGGTGAATGCTGGAGGTGGGTTGTTGTATTGTAGGGCATGATGTATGAGTTTAGTTTCGTGTTTATATGTTATTTTTGTGCAAGTTCAGTTTAGGGTTTTTGTTATTTTTGTGCAAGTTCATTTTCTGTATTGTGATGTTTTTGTTAATTTTTACAGACTTTGTATCTGTTGGGAATGCTGCGAATCATGTTGGGAATGCTGGATACATTGCTGGGAACACCGCTGGGAACGACGCTGGGAGAACTGCGGCGGGGAATGCTGGACGTGGGTTGTTGTATTGTAGGGTCTAAACTGAAGTGGGTTTTTGTATTGTATTGTATGATGTATGAATTTAGTGTTTGATTACTTTCTGTATCATTTTAATTAAACTGAAGTTTCTTTTTTTAGGAGTTGTTTTAAAGGCGGCGCGTAAGAAAGTTGAAAATATCGTTCGTATGATTGCCTGCCCTGTGTTCGTCGCAATGATATTTGTGGGGGGATGCAAGAAGCTTGCAGACCTTTTTTTAGAAGAGAACTGAAGCGTGTTACTGTGTTTTTATGGGAAAAAAAACTGTAATGTGTGTCTTCGTGATGAGTTACTGATTCTGAGAGCAAACAAAAAATTGTAGCTAAATAGTAGTAATCTGGGCATTTTTTAGGCGTGGTTTAATTAAGCTGACAATTCAGTTTTTTTTCCCAGATTACTACTATTTACTACTATTAAGCTGACAATTCTGAGAGCAAACAAAAAACTGTAATGTGTGTCTTCGTGATGAGTTACTGATTCTTGGATTTAATTCCCACAATATTCATTTTGGGGGGTATAATTACCAAACTAATCAAAAAAAAAATTTTAATTCCTCTTTTATAGAAAACGAATTCTGCAGATTTGTTTTCAAATTGAACACGAATCTGCAGACTTCATTTTCTCAAAAAAAAAAAAAATTTTAAAAAATTAAGTAGAAACGAATTAGGTGAATTCGTTTCTCCTTTTATTATTACCTTTTTTAAAAAATCATTTTAAAATTGAAAATGAATTTGGTGAATTCGTTTCTATAAGAAATTATATTTATTTTCATTTTTTTAAAGATTTTTTTTTTAAGAAAACAAAGTTCAGAGATTCGTTTTCAGATGAAAAAATATTCATTTTATTATTATTTTTTAACGAATTTCCAAATTCGTTTTCTTAAAAAAAAAAAATCGAGTCAAGCTCAAGCTCATATTTTGGGCTCGAGAGCTCGAGCTTGAACATATAATCTACGAGTCGAACTCAAGCTTACATGCACATAGCGAGCTTGAGCATATAATCGAATCGAGCTCGAGCTCATATTTTGGGCTCGAGAGGTCGAGCTTGAGCATATAATCGAGCTCGAGCTCATATTTTGGGCTTGAGAGCTCGACCTTGATAATATAATATAGTCGAGCTCGAGCTTACATGCACATAGCGAGCTGGAGCTCGAACTCACATTTTGGGCTCGAGCTCGAGTTGAGGTGTAATGGGTTGAGCCGAGTTCGAACATAAGGGTGTTCAAATTATTTTAAAATTTAAAAAATAAAAACTTTAAAATGAATTCAAAAAATTAATAAAAATTGAAAACTTGAAAATTAAAAAAAATAAGAATTAAAATAATTTAGGAAGAAACGAATTTGGTAAATGCATTTAAATTGAAAACGAATTTGGTGGATTCGTTTTTAGAAAAAACGAATTCACCAGATTCGTTTCTAGGCAAATTTAATATTTTTTTAAAAAAATTTAATATTTTTTTTTGGAAAACGAATCCTTGAAAACGAATCTGCGGGATTTTTTTCTACATAATGGGAATAATTGTTTTTTTTTGCTTATTTTAGTAATTAGATCCCTTCAAAATGAATATTAAGGGAAAAAATCCCTGATTCTTGCCATGTTTTTTTTAATTTATATTCTTTAATTTTCCTCCTCCAGGCACTTTTCTTCCCTATATGATTGCTTTTCCCCTAGTTTTCAACTACTGTTTACAGACAAGACCCATACATGCAACATATTTTTCTTTTTCTTTCTTTTTTTCCCTTGCATTACTGTTCTTTTTTCTTATTTAAAAAAATTATTTGGTTGCACGATTTTCATCATTAATTTTGGAGCCAAATAGGTCATCGTCCAAGGAAAAAATATGAGCTCTATTCCGTGCAATCGCTGTATGGAAATGTATAAATTTAAGATGTGAGAAGCGTTTGGGGTGATTGTTAGCGGAAGATTTTGTAATTTTGAGATTATGGCTCTATTCTTTTTGTGACCCATTTGAGAAATTTTTGTTTGTGGGAAAAAATATTTTTATTAAGGATATTATTTTGGAGATTTGTGTAGGAAAGAGAAGAAAAGTGTAATATTATGTTATTTTTTAAATTTATGTGGGTGGAGATTTAGAAGTAATTTTAAAATTTTATAAAAATAATGTTGTTTCTTTATGGAAGAAAAAATAATGATTTTCCAAAAATAAAATGAGCAAATTCAAATTTGCTAAATTGTAAAGGTTCAAAAAGATACAATTTAAAAAACTACAGTGTATATAATATCCAAATGTTGTGGTTGTTACATTACCGTTGTTGTTGCGGTTGTTACATTGAGGATACTTCCATTTGCATTTTGTCCGAGACCTTCATACCACAGCACACCATTATCAAAAATGACCCTTTGAAAACCTTAAAAAAAATTTGCAAATTGTGTGTATAATTTGAATTCAAACCCATGACCTAAATATCTATAGAATGAGGATATTGGAGAACCACAATTTAATGGGGATATTAGACATCAAAAGGGATGGTAACTACCAAATTTTTAAATTCAAAATGTTCACTCGTTTTCATTAGTTGACATTTGTCTACCTACCATCAAAATTTTCCTTTCTTTAGAAAAGTTAAGGAAATGAAATAACACTATAAAAGTATTGTATAATTCACTTAGTGGTGGAACCAAGGGGGTAGGCTGGCCCCCGACCCCTTCAACCCTCTCTTCTAGCCTTATTAGCAGTATATATTCATGTGTTACAAAAAATTTATATATATTTTCTTCTTCCGTCATCGAATTGACTTATGAGCTAGGTTTGGAATTGTTTGTATCCTTTGCCGACAGTTCCTCCCATGTTTTTAATGAAATAAATTTAGTAACAGTAGTATCTGTTTCTGCAACTCTGGATACATAATCGATGGAGAAAACAATGATTCAGTCGAAATAGTAGAGTTTTCGACAATATTCTGCTTCTGGCTTTGGTTGGAGCAAGCTGCAGCAATTGCGTTCATCTTAGTGGGGGACTGCCACTGCTTGTAGCCTGCAGTTGCAGCCACTCCAATTAACCTTTTCATCAATTATCACCATGCTTGGAGAGAACATTATGAGAAAAGAAAATGGACAATAAATAATAGAACTAACATTCTTATATCTTATATTTGGTTCGCATATGTATGAAGTTGATCATTTAAATTAATGTATCTTCTAAAAGATAATCTAAATTGTTTTAATGAATTATTAGTTTATTTTCTGATATGAGATGTCATTTCTGTTTTTATTGCCGCCACCTATACCAATACGCTCCCATAGGTAAAAGATAATATTTGAACTCTAGTTATAATACGATTACTTAATTTACCCAAAAGTAAGTAAATATTATTGTTTACATATCTAGAAAATTAATGAATAAACCTTTGTGGAGATTGAATATGTTTGAAAAACACTCTTTTCTCAGACGAATGTACATGTACAGAAAATTGATAATACACATGAACTTTTTCCTTTTGTTTTTTACATGCAATAAAATTACAAACAAGCAATACTTCAACCCTTATAATCGAGATATACTTCTTTTTTTTGTCTTTTCATATAGACACTTTTTTTAAAATAAAAATTTAATACATCAACAACTAACTCGATACATGATAGGCTAAAAATGATACGTGATACTTTTTAATCATAAAAAAGGGCAATACATCAGAGTTTATAGGCGATGCATTTTTCCTCTTTCTTCAATAAAAGAAAATATGCAATACATCGATAGTTAAACTCGACAAATTAGAAACTATAAACAATACACGATATATATAGGCAATACATTAGTAACTAAACTCGATATCTCATATGCTATAAGCTATATATACACAATTTGAAATAATTCATAATATGTAAGCAATATTTTTTAGTTTAAACTGTCTTCTGTCTTTGAAAAAAAGACTAATTTCCCTTTCAGTGGATCAAAATCTTTTTTTATTTTCGTTGGATATATGTAAGAAATCCGATGTTGACTTTAAACCTTCATTAATTACTATTTCATTATTATATTCTCCATTACATACAATTATTGTAATTGTTTGCTTTAATAATATAACTGAAGATATACATCCTGTCAGAACCGAGACGCATGGAATATGACCAATTAATATTATGGGTTTTTTTCGAAATTTATGAGTTAAAAACATTTCCAAATATGGTTACCCTATCAGGCCGAAACATTGTGGATTTATCACGCAAGTTGATGCACAGTGGAGTTTTATACTTTTATACTTTATACCACCACTACTGACTTAGTTTTAAGTTTGATCAATTATAATTTATTTTGAGTGTCAATCTACAATGACGAGTGATTCACTGTCACGCCATGCGACAGTGGAACCTCTAATAAGGGCCTGTGGGTTCCACTGGCCCTATTAGAGGTTCATTGTCGCATGGGCGATAATGGATTTCCTCTCATGTACAATACTTAAAATAATTACTTTAACCTCATTTATTCTATTTATATTCTTACATATTAAGTATGAACTAACTGTGAACCACACATAGTTATATTAGTAATTGTATAAGCAGTAAAAAATTTGAAAGTGAATTTTTCTATTCGAACAAAAAATAATTTTCAAAATTGACTATTCTAACGGAACGGAGGGAGTATGTCCTATTTTTGTATACCAAATTAAACAGTAAAAGTGTGACAAATATTTTTCTCAGTTCCATTAGAAGAGTCAACTTTTAAAGTTTTTACTAATATAATAATGTGTTGTCTATAATTAATCAATATTTAAAAAATAAGGACATTAGTGAGTATGTCCTATTTTTGCATGAATTGCTAAGTTCACCCATGAAAACCTCAATCAGCAAGTCTTTTCACAAATTCTCTACATTTTGCTCACCTCTGAAATGATTTGCTTTATGTAAGCTGAATGCAGCACTTGGCATGCATGCTTGAAGTAAAATATTACTTGTCAGTCGCATAACTTGCATTCTGACACAATGGCTGTTTCCCGAATGAATGCTATGTATGGCCTTATATGAAGCACTATGAAGAAGAGAAGTTAAGTCAGACCACTTTTGGTTAGAGTTTTTCAGCAAATAAGTAGTATACGGGGCAAGTGAAAACATTGGAATAATGATGGGAAAGATTTTTAAATAACTTGTCCATAATCACGCATTTCTCTGCTACTTTAATTGACATTATTTCTTATAAGATTCTAATCTACAGGGTTTCTGCATTTTCAATTTAGTGATAACTGAGATTTTTTCCCCTTAATGTCTTCATTGCACTTTGGCAGAAACAATTTTCAGAATTGTTGATGAAGGCTGCAAGTGACTATGGTGCCTTGACATCATCTATTGCAGATTTTCAGTGGACACAGAACTTTAAGGAACCACCATCAGTATGGTGGGGGGGGGGGGGGGGGGGGGGGGGGTATGTGTAATCTGAAGATGACTGTTCTTTTGGCCCGAAATTTACTTCATTATCTTTTCTCTGTCTTCAGTTTTCAACTAATTATCCTGACTATTCAAATTGCCTTTATAGTATTACTTTAACAACCCCTTTGCTTATATTTGTTTTAAGGAATTATTAGATGTCAACCTTGTTGTTTCATGCTCTTGACTGAAGTTGGTTCACTAATTTTGTTCCCTTCACCTGCCTTTGAACTTGCGAATCATTTGACTAGTGAGGCTTGCTGCTACAAACTTGAATTGCAATATAGGCTCGTGTGAAATGTGTTTTAAAATGTGTTTTTAAAAGATGTTTTTGAAATGTATTTTGAAAAATATTTTGAGATATTATTGAAATATATTAT
The DNA here is from genome assembly GCA_016801395.1 of Leptodermis oblonga. NCBI lineage: Eukaryota > Viridiplantae > Streptophyta > Magnoliopsida > Gentianales > Rubiaceae > Leptodermis > Leptodermis oblonga. The sequence continues at coordinate 11,213 of VMRK01000522.1, forward strand.
TGAAATATATACTGAAATGTATTTCAAGATATGTTTCTAGATATTGTATGGTATTGCAAATTTACCTCCAACTTTCAATACTATTCAATTTTACTGTTCACAATTTTTTTTCAAATTTTTTTTAAAAACTATTTTTATAAATTTTTTATATATTCTTATTACTTAATTTCCATATTTTCTTGATATCCATTTTTTTTCCTTTTAAAAAATTTTGAATTTTAATTTATTTCATACATTATAAATTTAAATTTAAATTTTTTTACCTTTAAAGGAAATCATAATTATTATTTTCTTTTTCTTGTAAAATTCATAATCTTAGAATATCAAATTATTTTCCATTTCTTTCACAAATTGATTACAGTATGTATTAATTATTTACTTTTCTTTTATTAATTTCCTTAACCTTCCCCCACCACCAGCACCTTCCTCACCCCCGACACATCACACCTTCATCAACCTTCATCTCCAGCCTTCATAACCCAACACATCACCTTCATCGACCTTCATCTCCAGCACCACCCCCACTAGAATCGCAAAAGAAAAAAATCACAACCAACACCCAGAAATTAATTTAAGTTATAAAAAAAAAATCTGAAATATCACATAAATAATTTAATCCAAAAAATTAAGGGGAATCGATTCATTCAAAAAATATGCAAATCATGAAAAGTTTCATCAAAAAGAAAAATTAGCTATAACGGCAACAAATCTGAAACTCTTCCAAACAGATTTTCCACTTCATTTCTGTATTGGGCCCACCTAATAGAGCCCAGAAACATGTTTGCAAAACTCTTTCACACAGGGCCATAGTGTCAACCTTGAAAACGTGAGTACGTGTGACATTTGAGTATGATAGAAAATTTATTGTCCTCAAACATAGGGATCTGTTATCAATGAACTAGCACGAGGACAAAGAAGGTGCTTGTGACTGTTTCTTAGAGACTGTAATGCCAATTAACAATTTCATATGCTTCAGTATGGTTGACGTGAAGGTGAGAGAATTATCATGAAAAGATAATAGGATCAATGCAGTAGGAACATTAATTTCATGCTGGTTATGAATTCAGCACGAATGGAGGAAGATTTGGGAATCTTCTATTCTTTGTGTCTTGAATTCCTAACCATGTCTCCCCGACTAAAGGGTCGCAAAGTTTGCCAATATTTCTTGTTACGAATACCATTTTACTGTTTTCCGTAGACTTGGCTGCTTATATTGCTGTCTTTTTTGAAGTTCAAACTTGAATGTAACATATTCATCAAATAGTACCGTTGGCTGTAATGCACCTTCTAACTTGAGCTTCTGTACTACAGGAAATGCTTCGTCCAATTCCCGTTGCTTTAGCATCCTGCACGCGATTCTTCGAAGCCATGTCTGCAATGAGAGACTCATTTGCCACACTTCAAAACTTGAGAGTAGGTTCCTCATCAGCCACGCGATCAAACAAAGATCCTTCACAGAGGACGCCTGGAGATTCCGATTGCGTTACTCCTCCATGGAGAACTGAATCTAGATTCGATGATTTAACTAGCAGAAGCACCGGAAAGACAGACATTGATCGGGAAGAAGGTGCGAGGAACATGAAATGGGAGAAAATAATCAAGGTGGAACAAGCCACAGAAGATTATCTTGGCCACCTTCTGCGAAAAACAACGGTATACAGTCGTAGGTTGTATTTTGGGGCGTCTGGTGATGTTCTTGCCATGTTTCCGGCGGCTCGGGTACGTTCTTGTTTTCAAGTCATCTTATTGTTTCAAGATATGGATGTCCTTCAGAGGATAAAGGTGCGAGTAAACTGTATTCTTTCAATTTTTTCAGAACACTAAAAAACTGTCTTCTTGATAAATTTACTACTGGTTTTATTGTAATATGTTGACTATCAGTTTGGGCCTTGGGGCATCAAATGGAATTACTGTTCATATTTATAAATTTTAAGGCAAAGTAATGTATCATCTCAATCACGAGGTGAGATACTCGGTGTCGGATGATATAACGTATTCTCTCATATTTATAGAATGAAATTATAGTTTTATTTCTTATAAATATGAGAGTGCACATTGTAACACTCGTTAAAGAGGATTTCAACTTATCAATAACCACCCTTGAGAATTGAGATTGTTAAGGTACTGGAGTAAGAGTCTCCAGACTGAAGCTCTGTTTAATAAACTAATTTAGCACAACTTAATGAATGAATTAATTAATAAATTAAGTTTGTTTGATAACAAATAGTCGTAAGTTTCAATGACTTAATTGTTCCTTTATCAATTAAATACATTTGTTAACGACAGTTTGAATAACTTAATTAATTAAGTATATTTGAAAAACAATTATAATTACGATCCAAAAAATAAGTGACAAGTTGATTACTTATTGAATCAGAATTATATAAATGTTCTTTTCTTTTATTTTTCTATTTCAATTTTCTCCTTTTTACATCATTCTATAGAGAAATGATTGGGAGGGTAAATCATACAGTGAAAGTATAGAGTGAATGATGTGGCATTATATAAATTTGGGCCTGGTCTTTTCGTTATTTTGAAACTTGTTTTGAAAACAGGTTTAAAAACAAGTTGTTTTAGAACCGATTCAAAGAAACAAGGTTTTCAAACCAATTTTCAGAATATGTTAAAATATGTTTGGAATGTATTTTTTAATATTTGTTTAGAATGTGTTTTAAAATGTTATTTGTTAATGTGTTTAAGATGGATTTTCATAAACAATTTATTAAAAAGCATTGGGCCAGAGCGCCGCCACCTAGCCCAAAAATGTTTTGAGTTTGAGATTTAGGTTTGAGATTTGTGTTTGGAAATTGGGTTTGGGAATTGCGTTCAAACCCTCCTAAAGAAATTGGCTTTGTTTTGAATTTGAAATCCAAAACAAAGCGAAAATCATTTTCAAAACAACGAAAATAACAGACTTTATATGTAACGCCAGTCACTTTACAGTTTCATATCTAAATTTTAAGGTTTATATTACGTTTTAAATATTTTTTAAATTTTATCAATTCAAAAAAAATTAAATTAATTAATTCTATAACTATACCAAAATAAAACTATATATTATAATTCACTTTTTTTTAAAAAAATTATTACAAATATAAGTAAATTCAATGTTAAAAATCAGATGATATATTTGTATTTTTAATAGCTTAATAGGATTAGTCACTTTTCAGATTTCAGTTTTATCAAACGGCGCCGGTATATATTGGAATAGAGAGTTGACAGCCTAACGTCTCCCAATTGATACAATAACGAATTAGCATTTATTGATTGAAGGAAAAAAAAGTCAATTAATTACATTTATTTCTCTTTAGGTTATGTTTATTGTTTTGATTGATAATATCAAATTAGGTGAAATTGTTGGTGATATTAATCAACTATGGGTTTAAAATCTTAGGGGATACAAATGTAATTAAGGGGTACATTCATTTAAAAATTATAATTGATGGTGGCAATATGTTGTGTTCGTTGGTCAATATATTTGGATTCCTACATTTGCATGTTGAGATACCTGTATATTTCGTGTCAACATCTGTTTATTTTATTCTTTTATTTTTATCATATCATTTCAATCTGATTTTGACTCGTATTGACCTGTTTATTTTGAAAGTTTAACATTTTGGTTCGATATTGATCCAAAATATAATTCAAATAATACGTTCAACCTATAAAAATAATTATATTTAAATTAAGAATTATATTTAAAAGGTACTTATATTGATATCTTCTGTTTATCACTTTATAATTTTAATTCCCCAAAGTGATAAATTCTTTTTTTAAAAAATTCAAAGTATAAACATAACAAATTTTTGTGTTTGTAAGTGAAAAATAAGAGGACTACACCCATGCACTACACTTTCAAGTAACTAATAACCATATTACCCTTAACTTTGGTGACATCATAAAGAATTATATGAGGGTAGTAATGTAATTTTAGGATGAGAGAATAATATGGATGACAACTTCAAAATACAGAAGGGCATAAAACTGTTTCCTCAATGAATGTTTTTATTTCATTCCAGATTTGAAGACACTACAGACTTTTTTTTCATTTATTTTGGTTGAAAAATGAGTTGTTAATGGGCTAAAGGCTATAAATTTTGAAGTGACAAGATTGAGAGACTACTTTTTATTTTATTTTTTATGATGGATTAAGAATTAGTAACCCTAACCCAGTTGGCCTCATCAAAAATTTTGTAGACCGCCGCGCGAATAAGGAAGTTTGAGATTTTCAGTTAATTCCAGTTTTATTCACTCTATAGTTGGTAATGAACATTTCTATTTAACAATTTAATTGTATTTGAACTTATCTTATGAAGTTTAAGTCTCATACTGTATTTGTTCTTTTCCTTTTTCTATTTATAAAAAAATGGTCCGTACTCATTTCAATTTTGATGTTAAGTCTATTCGAAGTTATAACGGATTGGAGTTTTTAAGCACATGTCAAGCAATTTTTTATTCAACACGGCATGTATCTATACTCCCTAGTAAAGTAGCGCTGTTGGAAAAATAAATAAATAAAATATTGACACCTTCTCTAAGTAGCGTGTGCAGTGAAGGAGACAGATGGGAGTACTGGGGAAACGGGCCACGTGCCCTAGTGCCCTCACCCTGTCTCTGCCACTGCACGCGCTACTTAGAGAAGGTAAATTTATGTAGTATTTATAACTTAATTGAAGTTTTTTTAAAAAAAAATTGTTAAGTTATGAGAATTTTCAATCTAAGTATATAAATAGAAGATTTAAAAATTCAGTAAATGTTTATGGTTGTGTAGTTTTTAAGTATGATTTTCATATTGCTATTTTTTAATTTGATTAAAGTATATGTAATCTTTAGAATGTTATTTAATATATATGTATATATATGGGACTAATGATATCCTTTGCTTGGATTAATTTTTATTTATGCTTTAACTAGTTTTTATGTATTTTAAATTTTATGATGAAATTAATTATTAATTGAATTTTGTTTTGTTAATTACTGCTTTACCTTTGTTATTTATTACGGCAATACATTATTATTTTCTTTAATTATATGCCACATAGTTAGATACGGAGTATTTGTTTTAGAAAAAAAAAGAAAAAGAAAAGCAACGGATGCAAAGCTAAATTTAACAATCGATTTTAAAATAGTGATAAAGGGAGACTTAAATATCATTGTATTAAAGGAGGATCTTGCAACTTTGCACCAAGGAATTCAAATATTATGAACAGTAAACGTTTAAAAATAAAAAAATGATAATTTGGAAACAAGTACATCTAAATTACGTATCAAAAAAATAAATAAACAAACACCATTTTTAGCTCCGCTACTGAGCACGTGCCTTGATGCTTCAATATGTTTTTTCCCTCTTTCAAACAAAATTGTTATACGCAGTAACCGTTTTACTATTCGCATTAACATTCCTCTATGAAAATACTAAAATGCCCCTGGCCCAAAAAATAAAAAAAATAAAAAGAAAACCCGGAATACTGTTCACCCACGGGTGAACAGTATTCCGGCAGAAAAAAAAAATACTTACCAAATTCCTCTGCTGTAGTTAAATCTCGATAAAATAAAGTGAAAAATATGATGCATGTCCTAAAAGCTTTCATTTTTAGCTGTAGTTAAATCTCGATAAAATAATGTTCGATAAAGTAATAACCTAGATTATATAATAATTTCTTCTGGTCCTGACTTGGACTAATGGGCTAAAGTAATAACCTCGCTAAATGCATTAAGTAATAAAAAAAATTGAATCCTAAGGGCCCAATAAAATATAAAGTAATAATTATTGGATTTCATTGAGAATATATATATATATATATATGTATATATATACATATATATATATATGTGTGTGTATATAGAGACCAAAATTTACCAATCAATCAACAATACACGTACAATAATCATTCATTTTGAAAATATGCATCTATAGTTGATTGTTTTTGCTTCCCACCTAAACCAACATTAAGTTTTGAACACTAAACTTATTTTTTTGAGACATTAAGTTTCATTAAAACTTTTGAGCTTCCATAGATTCAAATAATTTACTTAATAGGTAAAGACTAAACCTTTTCATTTGCTATGTACATGAACTTAGTTTTTAGAAACATTAAGTTTTACTAAAACTTTTGAACTTCACTAAATTCAAATAATTTTCACTAAAACTGAATTGAAAAACTCTCTCTAAAATAATAAATATTTATTTATCAATAAATGAATAATTTATTCATTTATCGATAAATAAATAACCTCGCTAGATGAATATTTTTTTCCAGTCCCGAGGGTATTACTTTATCAAGGTTTAATTGTATCAACAAAACATTGCCATTATCAACAAAAAAAATTTTACGGGTTTTTTATGTGTTTAAAAAAATTCCGTAACTTACTTTCTCTCAAATTTGATTAAATTACAAATTAAAATTTAAGTTATATAATTACGTTTTTTATTTTATTTTTTAAAAATCTGAAAACGAATTTGGGGGATTTGTTTTTTCCCCCAATTCGATTCTCCGCGAAAATTATTATTATTTTTTAAAAAATTTAAATTCATGTAGAAACGAATTTAGTGAATTCATTTCTCCTAGAAACGAATTCACCAAATTTGTTTTCAATTTAAAATTATTTTTTAAAAAAAAGTAATAATAAAATTAGTTTATACTGAATTCACCTAATTCGTTTATACTGAATTTATTATTTTTTTTTAAAAAAATTTGTTGGGAAAACGAAGTCTGCAGATTCGTTTTCAAATTGAAAACGAATATGTGGACTTCGTTTTCTATAAAAGTGGAATTCCAAATTGTTTTTGCTTATTTTGGTAATTCTATGCCCCCAAAATGAATATTAAGGGGAAAAATCTATATATATATATATATTTGTATTCAATAAAGAGGATATGTTTTTCCTCACACCTCAACAAGATTTTTTCCCTCAATATTCAAATTGGGGCCTAAAATTACAAAAATACTCAATTTCTTTTCATTCCCAATCTATAGAAAACGAATTCGGCATATTCATTTTTCTAAAAATGAATCTGCCGAATTCGTTTTCCAAAAAAAAAAATTATAAAAAAAGGGAAAAAAATAAATTCGGGTAAAAACGAATTTGGTGAATTTGTTTTTCCCTATAAACGAATTTGGTTAACTCTATTTCATTTAACATAGGCTTTGAACATTACACGAAAAAGCACCATTTTATGAAGGTCAAGCACTAGGAAAAATAACTGACACAATCTTTTTGCCTGCTTCAACAAAATCAGATCCTTTCTAAATTAAAACTTGAATCTGCATTGTCTTGGGGAAAAAAGAAAAGCTACTTTTCACTTCAAGAATCCTGATTCTTGTTTCTAGAATATGTAGTCTAGAGGCAGAACTTTATGGAGACCTGTCTAGGTTTGGCCCCCGCAAGAATTTTTTGTTTTTAGAAATAGGTATTTATATTTTAATATTGAAAAGGTTATATAAATATTTGGCCCTTACAAAAAAAAATTTATTACTATTGGTCCATTCAATTTTAGAACTCAAGTTTCGCCACTAATGTAGTCAGTCTTAAAGACTGGAAAATGTGCAGGCATAGGGCCAACAAGTTCTTTTTATTGGTCAAAACATAGAACATATACTAACATACTGGGAGGAATTGCGCCGTGGATGTGATTATTTTTTTTTTATTAACATAGGGTTTTTTTGTTATAATAATTATTATATATAATAAGTATTTTTTACTTTATTTATTTTAAGGTTTATTTATAATTGCGTAATTATCATTTTTTGGGGTAAAAAATAAGGATGGAAATTAGTGTGTATGTTTAATAGATTGAAATTGTAATTATATCATAATATGCAATGCCCTTATAATTTTCAATGGACAATCTCAATGTAACCAATTATGGATGAATTATAAATTTTGTTTCCAACTTACTCATTACCAATTTTATTTAGTTTACAAGTTTTTCATGAAAGCCTTAGAAAATTTGTTGATATATGCATTGCCGATTTAACTTGGTAACATTCTTCAAATTTTTCACTGAAAGATGTAGAAAATTTGTAGATATACTCATTGTCAATTTGAGTTGGCAACATGCTTCAATATTTTCAACGAAAACCCGATTTAATTTTGTAACATTTTTCAATTTTTTTCACCGGAAACTTTAGAAAATTTCTATATATACTCATTGCCGATTTGAGTTGGTTACATTTTTCAATTTTTTTCACCTAGAAAGCCTTTGAAAATTTCTAAATTTCTAGACTTGATAACATTCTTCAGTTCTTTTACCGAAAACCCAATTTCATTTGGTAACATTCTTCAATCTTTTCACATGAAAGCCTTAGAAAATTTCTAAATGTCTAACCGAAAGCTTAATTTCATTTGGTAACAATCTTCAATTTTCCACCAAAAGCCTTAAAAAATTTCTAGACTTGATAACATTCTCATTTTTCCACCAAAAGCTTCGGCAAAATTCTAGATATACTCATTGACAATTTCATTTGATCACATTCTTCAAATTTTACAGAGAGATTTAGAAAATTTTAAATATACTCATTGCCGGAAAGCCTTAGAAAAAGTGACCAAGCATTCATTTTGCAGAACAGAAAAGCACATATATTCCCTACCGTGTCCAATCTCCATCAACACACCAATGAATTCCCAAAATTACCCCCCCACAAATCAGTTCAAATTAAATTATACAAGTAGTTTAAAAATAAAATAAAATAAAATTATACAGGTAGCATCCACTGCCACAATTAAAATGTTTCTGTAGATTTACATAGAGTCTAGGGAGCCAATTTGTTGGTATCAACTGCTGATTCATACATATCCAAGTTGTTCATGAGAAATTTATGTAGCTTCAAGTATTTTCTGTCAATGATGCATAACTGTTGCGATCTTCTCCTCCGCCAATTTTTCAGGAGCACCCTCTTCCTCCATTACAGCTAATGCATGCATGCTCTATACAACTATTTGATCTGGTTTCATGGTACAACTTCTACAATTCCATCATAATCTCCTTTCAACAAGAGCTGCTAAATTTATAATCCTGAAGACAAACTTAATGAAATAAAAAGGAAAGAAAGGCTTTAATTGTCAGTCAACAAGAGAAGGATGAAGGACAGAGCAGACCAATCCCATATTTTTATTCCAAAACAAAATAGTATAGGAAATAAATGCATGAAGGTAAAAAATCCCAAGTTTTACAAATAAGCAATGTGGCAGAACTGAAATCTTAGGCAGAAAATAGAACTAATACTTCTCATGAAATGCACAAGCACAAGAACAAACATACTATCCTCTCAAGATTTCTGAAATTCATGAATTTAACATTAACTACCTTTGTTCCATTTGGAATAAGGTTCTGCAAGATATTTAATCTCTCAGAAAATTCTCTCTTCTTCTCTGCGATAGGAAAAAGAAAGATTACCAATCTTGTAATATGGATTTGATCAAAATGATGAAACTGACTAATTAATGTGATTTAATTACTACCCTTGCGTGTAGAGGCTTTGAGGATGAGTTGCAGCTCCCCTGCTGGCCCTGGCAGTTTCTCTTATAAGTTGAGGCTGGCTCTTTGTTGTCGGAAGCTTTTCCCCCACTGGATTCCTGAGAAGCATTAGAGTCATCCTTTGAGATGTATGTCTGTGTGGGAAATGCCTCACTTGATATGTATGCAAAATGTACGTGAATGTATGGGCAGTGCGCTTAAGTTTTCTCGTTCCATGGATGAACACTGTTTCTTTGACGACGACGATCATCGGGTTTGCACAAAATGGATGCGCCAAGGAAGCTCATGAAACTTTTGATGAAATGAGGTGTACTAGTGGCGCATAACTATATCACCTTCCTATGTGTGCTTTATGCATGCAGCCAAGGAGGATTTGTTGATGATGTATGGAACTATTTCTCTTTAATTATGGAATCACCCCAGGGGAGGATCACCATGCGTTTATCAAAGGGGCATATCGAAGAGGCAGAGGAATTTATCCAAGGAATGCCATTGCTGATTTGGCAAACATTGCTTGGTGCTTGTAGACCTGATTGGGTACACAGAAACTGCGCAAAAGTGCGGGAAAACATGCTTTGCATCTTAATACACTGGCCTTTCAGGCTTATGTTCTGTTATCAAATACATTTGCAAATTCAAATTGGGAATATTGAGAGCAGTAATGGGAGGTCTGGATGTTAAGAAAATACCCGGATTGAGCTAGATGGAGATCATTCATTATCTGAAAATTGCCTAGTGTCTGTGTGAGGAGAAGCCACATGAGATGGAAATTTTTAATATTTGTCTTATTAAAGCTGCTAGCTTCTTGCCTGTCTGGTAACACGTCTGTCTCCTACCATACCATGTTTAACAAATCGGATCGGACGTTGAACCGGCCAAACTTAGGGGTCGAACCAGTGACGTCATAAATATATTAAAAATATTTAATTAATTTTTATAATATTAAAAAGATAATTTTTAAAATGAACAAGAATAACATAAACTATTTAATGTTTAACTTATTATAAAAGCATGCATGCTTGGTTTAATGACTAACTGCTCTTTTATAAAAAAATTTCTCCTTTTGAACATGCAGGTTCAAATCCAGGTTTGTATCAGGTTTTTCACATCCCGCATCGGTTGTGAAAAGGAATAAGTTCCCATATAAAACAAGAAGGAATGCAAAATACTTCAAAAAAGAAAATCGGGTTTTTTTCATTTACCTTTTTCTATGTTAAACCGGACCGATTCCCGATCGAACCGGTCAGTTCGATCCGGTTATTTAAACACTGATCTTCTACCTACAAATAATAAAATTCGTGTATGAGCAAAAAATCTTGCGTCTAAGTGACACATGTATAATATTATTCATTTTCCTTGTTGGTTTAATACAATTTCTTAGTTAAGTTATATTATTAATTGATTTATGAGTTAGTCTCTTGATATTACTTTATCACTTTAATCCATTCTTTTGTTGAGGGTCGTGCACTTTTTCTACCCACCTATATTTACCAATATAATCTGAACCATCTAAGGAAATGCAATGAACAAAAGCGGGAAAATCATCCTTATATGTCTTGCCTAGGAAAAGGCTTTAGGGCTAGAGGGTGGGCTCCAGCATTATTCTGAATATCACTTAAGTATTTGTGTTATTGTTGTTGACTCGTTTAAATGATAAACTTATCAAATTTTAAATTAAATATGTATATATTGTGTCCCGTTAAAAATAGTCATTCATAATCTATAAGGAACAATGATCAAGAAATAGAAGGCATGATTGGATAAGGCTTTTATTATGTGCCTTTTTACAAAAGTGGTTTCAAAGGCGTTATAAGTTAAATCCGACTAAGAACACGCCTCAAGCAGTGTCTTCTGGGAGAGCTAAAATAGAGAAGGATAATAGGAGTTGTACTTTGCATCAATGTTTGTACATGCTCTCGTATTGTTGCCTCCTTGCGGGGCTGCTTTTGTGATGCAGTTATGTCCTACTCTCTGGGTCAAAATTCACAAATGATCACTTCCCAACTTAATCGAAAGCTTCAATGTCGATCATTCTTTGAAAATTCCAATCGATTTAACATTCTTGAACCCATTTTTGTGATCAAATTTAAGGTTTTTCTATTGAAACACAGTCGTTATTCATCTTCCTCTGCTGCGGGACTTGACACTAAGGATGAGAACACCTACGTTTCCATTCTACGAAACTGCATTCAAACCTCAGACTCAAGCAATGCTGAGGCAATCCACTCAAAGATTATCAAGAGAGCCATTGACGGCTCTTCATTGCTGTTTCTTGGTAACCATCTCATCAATGCCTACGTGAAATGTGGTGAAGTTAGTAATGCTTTCCAGTTGTTTGAGGACATGCCCCAGAAGAATGTAGTCTCTTGGACGGCGCTCATTGCAGGATTTGGGCAAAAGGGATTTCCTGTGGAGGCCTATACTCTGTTTAAGCGAATGCATTTCAGTGGATTCATGCCTAATGAATTTACCTTCGTGAGTGCCCTTCAGGCGTGCTCTAGTGCTGATTTGTTAAGTATAATGCATTTGCATCAAGTTTATGTTTTGATAATTAAGCTTGGTTTTGGGTCTAATCTTCACTTACTGAATGCCTTTTTGACGGCTTTGATAAAGCATTGCAAATTAAGTGATGCCCTGCAGGTTTTTGAGGAAAGTCCATCCAGGGACATTGTGAGTTGGAATGCCATGATTGGTGGTTTCTTGCAACTTTCGTGTAGGGAAAGGTTTCTTCAGTAAAATGATATCAGAAGGGATAGCTCCTGACGAATTTACTTTTGCTAGTGTACTGACTGGGTTGGCTGAGCATTTGAATTTTGAAATGGGAGTTCAAGTTCATGCAAAGCTTGTTAAGTCTGGTCATGGGGTTGAGATGTGCGTTGGAAATGCTTTGGTGGATATGTACTTAAAAAATCGAAAATTGGTTGAGGGTTTTAGAGCATTTGAGGAGATGCCTTTGCATGATGTGTCTTCTTGGACTCAAATGGCTACGGGTTGTTTAAACTGTGGGGAGCCTAGTGAGGCACTTCAGGTTATTGGACGGATGCGGAGCATGGGTGTGAAACCTAACAAATTTACCCTTGCAACAGCTTTCAATGTGTGTGCCAATTTAGCATCCTTGGAGGAAGGTGTAAAAGTTCATGGGTTGAGGGTTAAACTTCAGCATGAGTTAGATGTCTTTGTGGAAAATGCTTTGCTTGATATGTATGCAAAATGTGGATGTATGAGCAGTGCTTTTAAGGTTTTTCGATCTATGGATGAACGCACTGTTGTCTCTTTGACAACAATGATTATGGGGTTTGCACAGAATGGATGTGCCAAGGAAGCTCTTGAAATTTTTGATGAGATGAGGCGTGAAAGAGTGGCGCCTAACTATATCACCTTCATATGTGTACTTTATGCATGCAGCCAAGGAGGATTTGTTGATGATGGATGGAAATATTTCTCTTTAATGAGCTCTTACTATGGAATTGCCCCTGGGTGTATGGTTAGTCTCCTAGGCCGATCAGGTCATATCAAAGAGGCAGAGGAATTAATCCAAGGAATGCCATTTCAACCAAGTTTGCTGATTTGGCAAACCCTACTTGGTGCTTGTAGACTTCATGGGGACACAGAGACTGCGAAACGCGCTGCAAAACATGCTTTGCATCTTGATACAACTGACCCTTCAGCTTATGTTCTGTTATCCAATACATTTGCGAGTTCAAAAAATTGGGACAGTGTGGAAATATTGAGAGCTGTAATGGGAGGTCAGGATGTTAAGAAAATGCCGGGATCCTGTTGGATTTAGCTAGATGGAGATCATTCATTGTCCAAAAATTGTGCAGTATCTGTATGAGTAGAAATCACATGAAATGACTACTTCGGCACCAGAAGGGAATTTCTAATATTTGTCTTCTTGAAGAATTTAAAGCTTCTGGCTTCTTGGTATTCTTTACTGGTCTATTATTCCTTATAGTAAGCATTGTTGTAAAATTCTCTCTTTCGATACACACTTGCATAAAGAGGCACACATACGAGCACTCCATGATTTATGACCTAACATTATGGTCTTTTGGCTATTGCACTTCCTTTGCTTTTCCTTCATTTGTCAGGGGTGTAGAATTTGCAGAATGGAAAAGCCAAATAAAAATTTTATTTGGCTTTTCAATGACGAGAAGCCCGTTGAGAAGCGACCTGTCGGCTTATGGAAGTATGTCATTCCATAAGGCAAAGTGGAGATGTTGTAAAATGAAGTTACACCAACTTGGCGAATTCAGCTGCCGGTGTCAGCTAGTGAATCTCCAAACTGGTAAATGGATTGAAAGGGACACAAGCTTTGTTTTGCAGCAAAAGCTGTACTAATGAAGGAAAAAAACAATGAGGTAAGATATCCTAGTACTAGTTCTTGAGGAAGACATAGTTGAATGCAGAGTTTATGCAGAATTAGACTCATCAACAGATTTATGATTGTTTTGATTTCACCTATGTTAGTGGGAATACTTCTGCAATAAAAAAGCAATACCAAAGTGCAGCTTGGGATTTTTAGGGATAAGGTTTTTATTGTAAAAAATGTCCACTGCTCTATATTTTAGTTTGCACTTCTGAGGCTCACAGGAAAAAGAAAAACTGAACTTAGCCCTCCACACTTTTGAATTGTTTGCAGCACTGATATCATATCCAACTTTTGAATTTCCTTTTTCTTTAATTATTTTCTCTCTGTCAAATTTGGAAGGTGTGAAGGCCATGTTTGTTTTGAAATGGTTTTAAAAATAACATTTAAATGTGAGAGTGTATTAGAAATATACAGTGACGAAATTTGTCTAAATTAATATAATATAATTTTGTATTTTATTTTTGTAGAGGTCTAATATAGATATATAATTTTTTTTGTCAATAAACTATGCATATACTTACTATTAAGAAAAAAATTCTCACTGGGGCTAACACCTCCTTGTCTTAAGGAAGGTCCGCCACTAAAAAAAAAATGTATTGAAAATAATGAAATATTAGTAAGCAAATGCAAAATTTCAAAAATATGTTTTTAAAAACATGCTAACGAAGAGGTAAGAGAGACCAAAAAAGCCAAAAAGTGAAAAAAGAGGGAACAAAAATGCAAGTTTCCGTTTCAAAATATTTGTTTTACTTTTAAAAATATAATCTTTAATTTCTAAGTATATGTACAAGTCTTACTTTTTTCTTTCCTTTCTTTTCTCTAAAGTATAACGAAAGTTTGGTATAAATCCCTTTCTGTTTATCAAAAACAACGTCAAAAAATTAACAAAGAGATGAGGAAAACATAATAAACCTTGCCTCCAAAGATTTTGGGTCCCAAAGTGACCATGTAAAGTGTATGTGCGTGTAAAAGTCCTATGCATGCATGCATAAGTCTTACCTAAAAATTAATATATATATATATATATATATATACTTTTCAAATTAATAATAAAATAGATACACCGAATGTATTAAAGTTTTTGCTGGATTTTCCTTTTTCTTTTTCACTTAACACTATTATATCATCATTAATTAGAACGAAGGCACAGGCGGTGGAGAGAGAAATGACGAAGATAGAAATCAAACTTCGGGCAGTGAAAGGCGGCGCTCTATGCATCACAACCAGTGGGACACTAGGACCCTGTGTGGAAGAGTTTTGCAAACATGTTTTTGGGCTCTATTAGGTGGGCCCAATGCAGAAATGAAGTGGAAAATCTGTTTGGAAGAGTTTCTTGTGTCTTCTCATCTGAGAAGAGATTTTGCAGAATTGTTTGGCACAATACTATACAAAACAGCCCATCACAATTACCAATTTTACCCAAAAATATTAAGGCATCTTCTCTTCTCCTCTTAAAACTCAGTAAATTCATGGAAAATTCCGTAGCCAAACTTCGATCAGATTCGTATGACAGAAACAGCAGCAAAAAAACCCCGATCAGATCCACGGCTGTGGCTGAGACCAGCGAAGATACAGAGGTGGCTATCGTCTTCATCAAAATAGAAATCGCACGGAGAAGTCGAAATTGATGCAGTTCAGATTTGGATTTCTCCCTCTTACTGATGCGGTTTAGATTTGTTGCCGTTATAGCTAATTTTTCTTTTTGATGAAACTTTTCATGATTTGCATATTTTTTGGATGAATCGATTCCCCTTAATTTTTTGGATTGAATTATTTATGTGATATTTTAGATTTTTTTTTTAACTTAAAATAGTTTCTGGGTGTTGGTTGTGATTTTTTTATTTTGCGATTCTAGTGGGGGTGATGCTGGAGATGAAGGTTGATGAAGGTGATGTGTTGGGTTATGAAGGCTGAAGATGAAGGTTGATGAAGGTGTGATGTGCCGGGAGTGAGGAAGGTGATGGTGGCAGGGGAAGGTTAAGGAAATTAATATAAAAAAAAGTAATAATTAATAAATACTGTAATCAATTTGTGAAAGAAATGGAAAATAATTTGATATTCTAAGATTATGAATTTTACAAGAAAAAGAAAATAATAATTATGATTTCCTTTAAAGGTAAAAAAATTCAAATTTAAATTTATAATGTATGAAATAAATTAAAATTCAAAATTTTTTAAAAGGAAAAAAATGGATATCAAGAAAATATGGAAATTAAGTAATAAGAATATATAAAAAAAATTATAAAAACAGTTTTTTAAAAATTTGAAAAAAAAATTGTGAACAGTAAATTTGAATAATATCGAAAGTTGGAAGTAAATTTGCAATGCCATACAATATCCAGAAACATATCTTCAAACATATCTTGAAATACATGTCAGAATATATTTCAAGAATATATTCCAAATAATATTTCAAAATATCTTTCAAAATACATTTTAAAAATATCTTCCAAAAACACATTTCAAAACACATGCCACACGGGCCCTAGTTTTTACCTAAGTTTTTACGCAATCTATAACAAATAGTTTAACAATTAATTCACTATTCTTCCACACTTTTATTTAAAACATATAATAATAAATCTTGCAAGTTACTCTTCTCTTTATCTAAAATGAGCAGCGCGGCTGAAGTTTCCACCATTTGTTAAAGTACTCAACTCTTCGGAGACAAATAAACCAAAGTCAAAAGAAGTCCTACTCCACACGCTAGTATTACGAATTCAACGAGAAAGCTAGGAATGATATCTTCAGTTGGATTTAACGGCCGATCAATCCCAATTCCCGGGCTCCGACCAATCAATGGCGGCGCCGGTGCAATTACTAGCCGGAGTTTTCATTGCTACCAGTGTAATCGTACTGTGAGAGTCCTGATCAGGAACGGCGTCGATCTCGCCTGCCCTCTTTGCTACGAGGCTTTTCTAGAAAAACTTGATCGTACTAATTTCTCTCCGTCGCCTCCACTCGCCACCGCCGTCGGCTCCGTCCCGCTGTACGATGGCATCTCCTCCGCTTCTGATTCTGATTTTGATTATGATATCGAACTCTCCTGCCCTTCGCCGGCGCCGCTCCCGCAGCCGCTTCCCGCAAGGAACCTTACTCATAACTGCGCCTACATCCGTAGAACTGCTCGTCGTCTTCCAACTCCGCCATCGCTGCCGCCCACGTCAGGAAGCGGCGCCTTTCGCCCTCTCCCTTTGCCACCTCCGCCGCCGTCTACAGAAGTCACCGGAACTAGAGTGGCTCCCTCTAGCTCAAGGGAATTAATCCAACCATCCTACCCTCTCCCACCTCCGCCGCTGCCGGCGCCATTTTCACCACCAAGATCCCCAAGTTTCAGGGGTTATTTATTCCCCTATCCTGATCCGATTCCGATCATGGAGCTGTTGAAGGAGAAAATTCTAGTGGAATCATTCGATAGGAAGATGAGCCAAGAATTGATGAGGTCAGAGGAGGAGAGTCCGCAGTGCGCGGTTTGTTTAGAGAACTTGGAGGTGGATGAAACTGTGAAGAGAATGCCATGCGAACACATTTTCCATTCGGATTGCATACTCCGATGGTTGGACTCTCAGCGACATCGGACTTGCCCTCTTTGCCGCTATGAGTTGCCGTGGAATTGCGTCACTGATCTTTAAATACGATCGGAATCTGTTGGTAAAATTCAATCAAGTTTAATTGGAAAATTCTAGTTAAGGATAAAATTTAATAATTACCTATTTAGTTTGTGTTGAAAAATTAATTTCAAGAAAGATTTGGATAACTATGTGTTTATATACAAAAAAAACTCATGAGTATTATTTTTATTTGAATTGAGAGTTTGAAGGGTCAGAGATATAGCATTTCGACTCTTTACTTTCAGACTATGTGAGGGAGCCTATTTTGGTTGGTTGTTGTGTGTTTGGGGGAAACATTTTGGCTATTGTGATGTGTTGTTATTGGGGCCGAGGTCATAAGAGATGAGTGTTTCTTCTTATGTCTCATTGTTTATGGGTTGAGATCTAGGTCATCAAGTGTTCCTACTTATGCCTATGAGATAGTGGATTTGGGAATGTAGGTCTTTTGAGATCGAACACGTTAAATTATGTGTTGTTTTATTATTTTGTTTCCTTTATCTCGTTGCACATTAATCTCATTGTGATATAGATATTTTTATATTCTACATAATCTTACTTTCTAAGTTCTATTAGAAGAGTCCATTTTTCAAAAAATATTTTTTATTCAAATAAAAGAGTTTACTTTCAATTTTTTTACTTATTCTACCCTTACTAATAACATAACAATGTGTGGTCTACAAGTAGCTCATATTTAAAAAAGTAAGGATACAAATAGAATAAATTATGTCAAATTATCTATTTAGGTGTTGTACATTGACATTCATGATAAATTGTACGTTTATCAAAGTGAACTCTTCTAATTGAATGAATGAAGTATTTTATTTTACTTTTATTTCTTTTTCCTTCTCGATTACTCCATCTGAAAGTTCATGTGTCACAAGGAATTCTGAGCTTAGAAGAAATCTGGTACTACAATATAGTATGTATAGAGATCGATCATTATATGATGATCATCGTCCATTCATTTTGGTCATTCATGATTTTTTATTTCTGGTATTGTTTGTTGAAATCTTGAGAGGAA
>VMRK01000573.1:0-35626 GCA_016801395.1 Leptodermis oblonga
GTGGGCCCGAGTTCAAATCTCACTAAACTTATGGGTAAAGTTGCAAAGTTTCTGCAGTTTCAATAATAATCTCTGATCAATTTTTTTGACCACAAATCAAATTCACTAGACTTGGCTTGATATTTATGATGTTATGAGAACATGTTTCAAACTAGTTCTCAATCCAAATGGATTTTAGCCCATTTATAAGAAATAAGATTCTGAGAATTGGGTTCAACCAGTTCTCAACCCATGGTAAAGAACATGGGACTCAGTTCAAATTTACTCTGAAAATTTTTTTTCCTGTTTTTAATCTTCTATTCAATTTCCACTACAGTTTGATTTTATTTATTTTATTCAAATAAAAAAAATTTATTAACGGGAATTTTTTAAAAAATTATTCACATTATTCAAATAAGTAACGGACGTGCTTCACAGCTATTAATTTTATTGTTAGTATGAAATAGTTAATGCAGTTGTTTGTAGCAAGACTGGAAACTACTTTTGTAATACATAATTTTGCTCGAAATATCGACATTTACCAATAATACAAAAGTATTAATATTCCAAAATGCCAAATTTTTTTACCCCCTAATACACAAGACAAAATTTAGGGTTTCATAAAACTCAACCAGGAAAAATGTCCAACCACTTAAAAGGATACAAAGCAGTCAGCCACCAATTAATCAAGAACCATGAGATTAGGGTTTCAAAACACCCAAAAAAATAAAAATAAATGCTCAACTGAAATTGAAGATTTACCTGAGACAGATGACCGAATTTCAATTGAGTCTCAGCGAGACGAAATGGGGAGAGACGGCGGTGATGCGGTAACGAACCAAGAGAAGATGCCGTTTCTGGTGAGGCCACAATTTTCCCGAAATACCTAGGGTAAAAATCAGAGGACACAGCAATACGAAATGGGGAGAGATGGTGGTGATGCGGACGACGAACCAAGAGAAGATGCCAGAGGGAGTACAACGGCAGTCGCAATTCTTCTGCCCGTTCGTTCTCGGAGGTGATTTTGGCTGGATCGGAGAGACGGCGATTCTGCGGCGTTGGTTATGATTTCTGGGGGAGGAAAATTTTGGCAAATAGAAAGAGGCACCCGTTTTTGGGATTTGGGTGGGGGGGGGGGGGGAGGGGGGAGGGGGTTATGGGTTTTGGTCTCAACACAAAAACTGAGACCCGGGTTGCACATTTCCTTGAGAAACATGGGTTTCAGTGTGCAACCCGGGTTTCAGCCAAATTTGATCTAATTCATGGTCTAAACCCAAAAAATTGCCCAACCCAGGTCTTAGACTTGAGTAAAGAATAGGCAGTCACTCATTTGACTCAACTAGTTGACCCGTTTAGCTTGCAATACGACAAATTGACGTGTTTTACTCACAAGTAAACTAATTTTTTGAAAGAAAAATTAAATAAAATTAGGGATGAGAAAGTGTGATGTGATCCAACTCGGAGATGGACTAAAACAAAATGAAAACGACCATTCTAAGGGTTGTTCTGTTAGTTGGTGAAACCTCGACATGCCAACAAATGGACATAACGGAGCCTCGGTATAGAAACCTCGACCCACCAGTGTGCAATGTTGAGAATCTCGGTATAGAAACGCCATGAAAACTCACCAAGATTGTTCGATAAATTTTTGAACGCCACAAGACGAAATCTTGATAAGTTCGGAAGTTCTGAAAAAGAGTTTACAAACTCACTAATCACATTTCATCCAAATTTTTTTAAAAATGATTACATGGGTGGCCTTTTATAGGCATAACTATAAACTAAACAATTTATCAAATAAGTAGAATAACCTATCACTATAAGTTATCAAGATAACCTAGAGAACTTATAAAACTTTTTGAATTCAAGAGCTGAATCATTCATGACATCTTCAAGGGCAGAATAGTTTTCTCTCCACAAAATCCTCCTAGAATGAGCCTTGATGCATTGTCTTAAAATTCAAGACTCTTGCTCACATTAAATATGTGCTGAACCAAAATGAACTCTTGAAGTTGATTAAAATTCAGCACTTGAGCCCTTTGAGTTGTCTTGCTTTGGGTGAATCAATTTGACCAATCTTTGGCTTTCTTTGGGTATAATTTCCATGCAGAATTGGAAAGGTTTCTGGCTGCAATTTAATGCCACAAAATCTCTTCATGTGCAGCAATCAAATGATCAAAATTCAGCTGCCCCTTCAGCTTCATATAGCTTCATCAATTCACCTTGGACCCCTCATTAATCCAAGCATTATTTGGCCGAACTCCAAGCTAGATTGAGGACCAAGAATCTGATTTTTAGTAGCCCTTAATTTGCACATGCATGCATGACAATTTATTTAAACCAAAATGCAATCAAACTTTGTTTCTTCATGCACGTCCTTCATGGAATTCCAAGATCCAGTACTACTTGATATCTTTACATTTAATTCCCTTTGACCCGAGCATAACAACACCTCTTTGCATGCTTGACTTTGACAACTTTTGCATACACACAATTCAGCTCCCCACATGAATTCATGGCCGAGAATGGAGTTGAGCTGGATCACATCAACGTGCATGTACCCGACACGAATGGGTCCGGGTCCACTCCAGTTTTGACTTGATCGTTGTGGGTCGGGTCGGATTTTTGGCCAGGCTTTCTTTTTCCTGTTTTTTGGATAGGGTCGGGAGGATCGGTGGTTACAAAACCAGTTCCTCTTTCCAACTTACCTTCAAAAATATAATGCCCCTTGCCCAAACTGAGATTTGAATACACCACTTAGACTCATTTATAAAGCCTTTAAAAAAAGCTAATTAACCACTCAAACTATATTAATGTTATATAGAAACAAACTCAAAAATATAAACAGAATACAAATTATAAGAAAATTAATGATAATTAAAGATAATAAAAAATGAAATTTAAGGTATACATATTAAGGTTAAATAATAACAAATAAAGATAATATGGGAAATATGTAGGAAGTTAATCGCATGACTTAGTGAAGTGTTGGGTCAAACTAAAATTATTTAAAATTTGGAAGCAAAAAAAATAAATTTTAAAAAAAATTAAAAAAGAAAAGGGAAATCGAGCTACGGAAAATTCATTAAAAAATAAATTAATAATTTTATTTGTTATTAAAATAAATAAAATAATAACAAATAAAGATAATATGAATGTAATAGACCAAGATTTACAATACGTCTTAATGGAAAGGAGGAAGTTAATCGCAGGACTTGGTAAATTGTTGGGTCAAACTAAAATCATTTCAAAGTATGAAGTAAGAAAAATAAATTTTAAAAAAAGAACAGAAAAGGGAAATCGGAGCTACAGAAGAAAAAAAATAAAAAGCGAAAGGCTATGGGCTGTTTCCTGTGAAAAAAGAGAGAAGATGTCAGGCCCTTCCAACACAAATTACCAAATCAAAATTGAATTGAGGGAGAAAATTAGAAGAAATGGGAGAAGTCACATAAGAATGGAGGGAGAGCAAAGAACGGGGAAGAAGAAGACCCGGAGAGAAAGAAAGAAATCAGAGGAAATGAATTTTCATTCATAATCAACACGACTAATTCAGTAACTATTACAGTATTTATATTGCACTACACTCACATTTTCTACCTCTCAGACACAAGACTCGCAACGTAATAATACTAATTAATATCAACGACAAAAACGACATCGTTTGGCTAAAGATACTAACAGAAAAAAGAACAAAAGAGGGCAGGAAAAATCAGTAGGCCCAATAAAGAAAAAATACAGTCTACAGAGAAGGAATGGGCTGCGGAGGTGGTGTGGGTGGGTGTGAAGAGAATATGGGAAAAAAAAAGTTTGAGATTGGGTTTGAATCCTAGGTTTAGAACATGGGTTTGAGTTCTAAACTCAAACCGGGATACAAACCCATGTAAAGAACAGGCCCTAAACAAGAAAATATGGCTCAATGTATTACTGAAACATTAGGCTCAAAATTTTCAGAAAATGCATAGCTGCAAAGGATTGTGAAAATTGAAGTTTTCCACACACAAAAAAAAAAAAAATTTTTGTTTGTTTTAAGGAACCTAACTAATTGGAACGACGGATATATTGGGTTGAGTGGATGAGGTTACCACACGTGCATATTACATCATTTGCTATAAATTTTCACTTTACAATTTTATTTTTCGTATCATCACTAGATCGAAATAGCATTTTCTTTTAAGAAATTAAATTGTTAAGATTAATGTTTATTGGTAAATGAGCACAACTTTTATGTGGGGATTACATAGGAGCCCAAATTCTTTTATATTATGAACTTATTTTTAAAATTTCCATACTTTATATAATATAATTTTCATATTTAAAAGAAAAATAATAAGTTATATATATTTAAATTTTATTGACTTGTAAAATTTCGGCTTAATCACTAATCACCCCCCGTGTTTTAGCCTTGTGATTGGTTGCCTCCCTGTTTTCAAAACTAACCAGTTGCCGAAGTCAACTGTAATAGTTGCTAAAATGACAAAGCTACCGCAACTCTCCCTCCCCCCCAACCACCTCCTAGGCGTCCCACCTATTCTTCTTCCTCCCCGAGTTGACTCACCAAACATGAACCATTGAAAGAAACATGGGATGAACCCAGTTCCCGTATGCAATTTTTCATCATCAACCAAACAAGAACACAAAAACGAATCGAATCATTAGCAAATTGTCCGAGAAAAATTCCCAACTTCATTTTCCAAATTTCCATTAATTGTCAATTTCCATATTTCATTTTCGAACCCAGTTCCAGTATGCTGCTTGTCAATCCTTGGTGCCACAAACTCCTCTGTTTCTTGGTTTCCATTAGCGTACACAAGTTTTTACACCCCCACACACAAACACAATAAATTCATCAAAAACCCAGAAGAAAATACTAAAAAAAACAACTATTCCGGCGAAGTTTCGTCTGAGAGAACCTCGCTGCGCTGTGACGTCGTGTGGCGCTTCGGAGCTACGCCGTCGAAGTAATCTCGGTCGATTCCTCAATCTTTGCTTCTTCTTCCTTTGATAAATGAACATCGCTGCGGAAAGTGGAAATTTGGAAAAACTCAGAGAAGGAAGGGGGAGGAAGAACTCAAGAGAAGGAAAGTGGCACTCGCCAGAAATTTAAATTAAACAGAATTTGCCAATTGAGTTTTTTGCCAATGTCTGTTTAGTTAAAGGAAGGGGGAGGAAGAACTCTGAGAAGGAAGAGGGGGAGGAAGAAGAAGAAGAGGTGGGGACGGCTAGGAGGTGGGGCGCCGGGGGGGGGGGGGGGGTGGGGGGGGGGGGGGGAGAGAGGAGGAGTTCGGATAGTTTTGTCATTTTAGCAACTAGTACAGTTGACTTCGTCAAGAGGACAACTGGTTAGTTTTGAAAACTGGGGGGGGGGGGGGGGGGGGGGGTTAATCACTAAAATTTTCAAAATACTTTACTTCACAACTATAATATATATTTTTTAAAATTAGAGGTTATGTTCATAACAAAGATATAAAATTAGCTAAAAACGATACATCAGACGTTAAATTTAATACGCGATGCATTAAATGCTAAAATTAATAGGCGTATTTTTATAACACGCAAGCGGTACTTTTAAGATTAAAATCGATATTCGGACAGTGCGCTGGTCCAACCCAACGAACAAATTTGTGTCCAAGAGAGAACATAGTTCGTCTAAAAAGATTTTTATTTTGCATTACTATGTAGTATAGATTAGCAAATGTCCTTACATTTTAAGGTAGAGGGTTGAATTTATATATTTATTATTTTAAAAAAGGAAAAATGGCACTTTTAGTCCCTTTCGTTTGGGCATGTGACAATTTTCGTCCCTTACGTTTCAGCGTGGCGAAAATGGTCCATTATGTTTGCAAGTGTGGCGTTTTTAGTCCATATTACCGGTTATAGCAAGTTTTTAATGGTCAAACTTGCGGTCAACGGTTTTTAGGACCTTTGTGAACTAAAAAAAAATAATTGGGGCTTTCTTACAATTTCCATATTCTTTAGTGGTCCAAACATTAATTTCTTTCCCAAATTTACTATTCATCTTCTTCCCCAAATTCATCCCCATTTCTACTCCCTCCTCCGCTGCAGTCCACCGCCCCTCCCTTCTCCCTACTCCTCCTCTCATCCTCCCCTCCTCCACCGCTAAAACCACCTCAACCCTTTCTTCCAAAACCATTTTCTGCTTCAATTTCTGGCGCGGCCATTCAAATTGAAACTCCTCTGCTTCCACTTCCTCCGCGGGTCATGGATGCGCCGGTGGAGCCAAGAATCAACAGAGCATTTCATCTCAGTTCATGGTGATTTTGTTTTTGGATCTGGGTTTTTTTGTCGGGTTGAATCTCTAATTTTGTTGCTGGGTTCTTCAAATTTCTTATTTAGTGAATGATTGATTTTTTTTTCTTGGTATTCGATGATGGGTTAAAGATGGTGATGACACTGGATGGTTTCTTTCTCTGTTTTCCTTTTCCACGGTGAAAGATTGAAATTCCTTTTCATTTCGGTTTGAATTGCTTATATTGGCTCGGGTGGGTTCTTGAATTAAGAATCAAGAAATTGAGCTTTTGTTTCTTTGATTTCCTACCAAGCAGATTGTGATTTTGGCTCCAGTGGGTTTTCAATATTTGAGCCAAGTGGCTGGCACAAATAAAATGGTAGAGGTGGTTTTGGTAGTGGTGGGAGTTGGATGTGGTCAATGGAGGAAGATGGAGTAGAAATGATTCTAGAGGAAGTACTGAAAGGGTAAAGGGTAGGCTTCCATCCATGAGTACACAGAAATGCAGAGCTTCCATTTCTTCAGGCTTCATTTTTCTTTTTCTTTTTTTTCAGTTTATGAAGAAATCGTTTTCTTCAGTTTTATTTTGAGAGAAATGGTTTTGGAAGAAAGGGTTGAGGTGGTTTTAGCGGTGGAGTAGGGGAGGATGAGAGGAGGAGTAGGGAGAAGGGAGGGGCGGCGGACTGCAGCGGAGGAGGGAGTAGAGAGGGGGATGAATTTGGGGAAGAAGATGAATAGTAAATTTGGGAAAGAAATTAATGTTTGGACCACTAAAGAATATGGAAATTGTAAGAAAACCCCAATTATTATTTTTTATTTCAAAAAGGTCCTAAAAACCGTTGACCGCAAGTTTGACCATTAAAAACTTGCTATAACCGGTAATATGGACTAAAAACGCCACACTTGCAAACATAATGGACCATTTTCGCCACGCTGAAACGTAAGGGACGAAAATTGCCACATGCCCAAACGAAAGGGACTAAAAGTGCCATTTTTCCTTTAAAAAAAATTAACTTATAAGTATAGTCTTCAAAGGAATTAATAATTAATATTGAATTTAGTATTATATAAGTTAACTATGTAATTGCATACTCAATTGCATAGGTCAAATTCAATAGTTGAATAATTCTTCGAAGAAACTATATTTTTTCTCTGACTTATATATAGTTTAGAAAAGGCACTTTAGGAGGACTGGGTTAGTTTATTACAAGAGTAATTAATTTGATAAATCCATGTAATTCAACCACAATTTGTTTGGTGCTTTCTGCCCAAAATAATTTGCTGAGAAAGCAAATGACGCTGGGTAGTCACTTCGAATTGTGGAATAAACTGTTGTCATAGAAGTGGATATCAAAATCATTGTAACAAAGCTATATCAAAAACTTGTGGAAATAACTAAATATACCAGTTAAATTATGGAAAAATATTTTTCAAATTAACTTAGCTTTCATTTCCTCTCATACAATATTTTGATAGTGAAACAAAGAAAACTAAAGCAACACTCTGACTAATGCAGTTACAATATCAACAGCAATATGAACATTGTTAATGTTAGAAATGGGAGAAGAGCGCGGTTTGAAGTCTTCTTCGCATTCTAGAGCTTCATTAGCCGCATTTATAGTACATTCTTCAGCAAATTTTGGATCCCCTTTGGCTATAGCCTCAACAACTTGAGGAATACTATGTTGTATGACAGAATTGTAACTCGTCAACTTATGCTTTGACAACAATCAATCAACTTTTGAAATCCTCACCAGATTTGAATGTTCCCTTAACTAAATGCTTGAAGGATTACGATTTTATCGTCTAGTGTTCCTGAAGCTATTGAGGCGACAACCAAAGGGGATCCAAAATTTGCTGAACAGGCTACCAGATGTGCACTTTTTGAGGTTCAAGAATGCGAATCTGGCTTTAAACTGCACCCCCCTCCCATTTCAAATATTAACAATGATGCTCGTAATACTGCTGAAATTGCAACTTCAATAATCACACAGCTACTTTAGTTTCATCAAAAATATAATTTGTTTGACTATATCAACATTGTCTGAGATAAAATGAAAGGATAATAATGAAAATTATATTTAATAAATATTGAGCGTTTTTAGTTTTTCTGTGATTTTCATTTCAGTCATTTATAAATTCGATATCTAATTATTATCAAGTGCAATTTACAGTCAACAAGAGACATATGCCAATCTCAACAAGAAAGCAATGTATTACTGAAAGATGAAGCCCAAAATTTGTTAAAACTCTTTCATTTAGGGAAAGATAAAACTTAAAAGAGCATAGTGGAACCTTTGTAACTTGGGAAAAGAAGTTTATCAATTTGAAAAGCACAATCTTTCCCCCAATATATTTCCTCCTCGGGAGATGAAAAAGGAAAAACATAAAACAGAAGAAAGGCTAACGATTTCACATTTCAATTTAAAAAAGCATACAGATACATGAATTGTCAAATTGAGCTAGAGAATACATCATACATTGAGCGACCATTTTGGTTTAACCGAATCAGAATGGAATTGGAATGTAGAATTAGAATTGCAAATTCACTCGAATTCCACATTTGGTAAAAGTATAGAATTGTAATTTTAATTTTTTTATTGAATATTTAAAATTTTATATAGAATTAAAATTTCTTTATAATTGTAAAATTATCTCTCCTTTTTTTTTTTTTTTTGTGTTATTAGTAATAAGGATGTTCAAATCGACCGACCAAACCCGATTCGACTGAACCGAACAGTTCGGGTCACTTAAGGTGCGCGCTCCGAATATGGTGGCTCGGTTCGATTGAGTTCGGGAGCGATCCGACTTGACATGTTTTGGTTTTTTAAAATAATTTTAAAAAACTTTAAAATATCCTAAAATAAAAATAATAATAAAAATGTCCTTACCTTATGATATTTTGGATACCCGCTATTTTCCTTACCTTATGATATAATTTTCATATTCTTTATTCTGAAGTCAGGCAATAATGTCCCCCCATTTCTTTTCTTCTTCTTTTTTTTTTTTCCAGGGAATAAAGGCCTAAACTGCAGCAGCCAAACCTTTGGCTAGTTAAAAAAAATAAAAAATATCATTCATGAAAATTGTTAAATCCAGTAACCATTTTAAAATTTTAGTGGATAAAAATACGTAAACACCCTTTAAACTTCATATGTGTTGTATACAAATTATAAATAAAAAAAATAAAAAAAGGAAAAAAAAACTGTTGGATTGAAAGGGAAAAAAAAAAATTGAAAGAGGAAAATGGGTGCGGCAAAGGTTGTTCAACCTCTACATCACCCATGGCGGAGGTCGAAGCAACCTCTGCAAAAGGCTGAGTTTTCTTCTTTTTCTTATATTATTATTATTATTATTATTTGGACAGGGCCGCACGATCGGCGGTTACAGAACTGGTTCCTTTCCTAACTTAAAACATTCAAAAATATAATGCCCATTGCCCCAAGTTGAAATTCGAACACAAACTTATTAATAAGCCTTAAGAAAAACTTATTAGAGGGAAATGCATCAAATACCACTTAACTATTGACTTTTGCAAAAATTACCACTTTTCTTTAAAAACTGTAATTATAAGCACTTACTTTCAAAATGTGCAAAAATTACCACTCTGTTAGTCAATTCTATTAAGAGGCTAACAGTCAAAAAAAGACAGGGGCAAAATTGTCATTTCATACGTTGCGGCACTGCTCATTGTCTTCGCAAGAATTTTCCGACACTGTTCATCGCCAATTTTTTTGACTATTCCCGCAACCTCTTCTTCTTCTTTTTCTTCTTCTTCCGATGAATACCCAAATTGAGTCAAAATGAAGACCCATTAAATCGGGTCTTCTTCTTCTTAATGGGTCTTCATCTTGGCCGATGTAATGGGCCTTCATTAAAGTCTCAACCATGCAAATGCACTAAATAACCCAGCTATAAAAAAGGGAACCTGGTAAGTCCAATTTGCCTAGGACAAGTCCCATTTTCCCTGATCAAGTCCATGCAGCGCCACGGGTCCTAACACCCCAATGTTCCATGTCTCAGTGTCCTCCAATATTCTACATCATCAGTGAATGCAATAATATGAGACAGAATGGAAGCGAAATCATTATGCATGTCTTCCGGCCAAAAGTCTCAAAAACTAAATGCATTTATGAACCAAAAGTACTGAAGATAGGAACTAACTGATAGTCCAACAGCGACACTGAGCGACCCAATTGTGTTTGCTTCAGCATGGAAATTGACATCTCCTTTGTACAAGATTCTTCTTCTTCTTAATGGGTCTTCATTTCGGCCGAATATAGGCACTACGACCGTCAAAATGAATCAAAACGGATCAACACTATCTTGCCCTGTTTCGAACTGAATTTTTGGATCGAATAAGCTCAGAAAAATTGCCCTGTTTCTAGTTTTTCTTCTTCTTGTCTGTTTTTTTTGGTTGGAAATCAAATTAACAATCTGATTGTAATTAGTTTTATTTTTTATTTCGTCCAGACAACTTTAATTAGTTTGTTCATTAACTTGGAGTTCGTTCAGCCAAAAAATTAACTATTGTAAAGGTAGCTAGTTACAAAAATCAATGTGATAGGTTAAGTTATGATAAAATTACCTATATTATTTAAAACACAAAAATTTGCTGGTGGTGAAAGGAAGGTTGAGGCGGTAGTTAACGGAAGTGTTTTATAATGTTAAAAGTCACGAGCGCAAATATGTGAGTTATAAGGGTTCAAATAAATAAAAATCATGGGTGATTTATTAGAAAAAGAAAAACTTTACTGAAAATTTTACCTTACGTTCAATTGTCACTTTCATATATTTATAATTATTAGACATTAAATATTCAAGCAAACCCTGTAATTTCTAAAAGTTTAAAAAAGAAATTCCTTTTTTTCTTTACTGGCATAAAATTTATCTAATTTTGTATCTAATTTTGTGAATTCAAGTGTAGGGGAAACTGTGCTTATATGTTGTGATCCTTTGCAGTTATGCATGTTTAGCAAGTATAGGGCTTAGCATTTCAGTTATACATTGAATTTATAAATGGCTTTAATAGAAATTTGCATATAACGAAAAAGACTCAGTATTACTTAAATATAATTTTGAAGATTATTTAACTTTCATTATATCTCATACAATGCTAATATAATCAAACAAATTAAGTTTCTGACCAAACTAAAGTAGCTTTCTGATTATTGCAGTTGCAATATCCGCAATATTACGAGCATTGTTATTGATGTTATAAATTGGAGAGGGGTGTTGTTTGAAGTAACTTTCGCATTCTTGAGCTTCAAAAGCCGCATCTACGGTACATACTTCAACAAATTTTGGTGGCCCATAAATATTGTCAATAGCAGGAGCAATATCATTCTCTAAGATAAAATTGTAATTCTTCAAGCACGCATTTAAAGGAACTGTCAAATTTGGTTTGCTCTTCAAAAGTTGATTGATTGTCGTCACAGCATAAGTTGACTTGGATTTAAGAGAGTAGAGCATGATAGTTGCAAGGCCGTTAATATCAGCCGTAGGACCTTTAGGATCATTCCTAAGAATCGATCCACAAAGTTGATAGTTTGGAGTGCCTTTGCATGTGTCATCTATCAAATCAGACGAACCCAATGGAAGAACTACTAATAAAGAGACAATGAAAAAATGGGATAAAGGTAATATTGAGCCATTTTGATAGACAACTTTAAATTGATCAATTCTCAAATATATAGATAGAATATTTCTTGAAAACTAAGAAGTTTGATCTTCAAATTTATAGCTCAAGAAGATATTTGTTGCATGCCCATTCGGTTTTCTATATTGTGTCTTAATTAATTTATGGTGCCTAGCTCATTAAAAAAATATTTAAATCATATATAAGAGTACTATTAATGAAGCATTAGTTTAATCTGAACTGAATTGAGTTATTAGAATTGAAGTTATCAAATTTATAGCTAAACATATCTTAACTGAACGTATGGTACTTAATAAGAAGACATATAATTCATAACTGTATATATGTTTCATTCATAGCTAAAGGAAATTAATTAGTGTCAGTGTTGTTGTCAGAGCAGAAATTAGTATACAGAGCATTTTTTGTATATTTTGACAAAAATACCTTCTAATAAATTAATTGTCCTCCTTCTGCCTCACCCCACGTCTCTTTCCCGAATTTTCCAAGATTTCAAAGCCGCCAAAGAATACGGCGGAGGAAAAAGCCGATGTGGCCGAGAAAGCCGCCCAAAGAATGCAACGAAGCAAAAAACCGTTGTGGCTGAGAAATCCCCAGCAGAGAAGCCACTAGAGGCTGGGAAGAAACTCCCCAATGACGGCGGTGCTGCTGCTTGATACACGAAGAAGAAGAGCATCGAGACCTGCAAGATCTATATCTTCAAGGTGTTAAAGTAAGTTCACCTTCACAGTGGAATCTCCAGCAAGGTCATGGACATCATGAATAGGTTCATTAAGAAACCCACCATCACTTCTTGGGAGATTCAGACGGCTGTGACGCTTTTACATTCCGGTGAATTGGCTAAGCACCGTCTCTAAGGTTACCAAAGCTGCGACTAATTTGGGGTTGAAGATGAAGAACTTTGAAAATTAATAATTTGTGTGCTTTGATTGGTCTATGTTTCTAACTGTTTATAGAGTGTAGAAAGAAAGAAATTAGTTGTTAGTTCATGTATTTAGTTAATTTTAATTGAAGGATTCTTTTTCGATATAATGTAATCCTCTAATTTTAGCCCAGTGCTGAGTGAATTCATCCGATAGTTGTGGGCTGGATTGTTCATAATTTTCAAATTGTATGTGTCGGAGAGAAGGATTTTGGGTATTTCTATGAACACAACTATAGAATACAAATAAAAAGGAAGTAAATTTCTATGGACTAAAGGAAGAAAGTCCAATAAAGAATTTTTATAATATAATAAATTAAGAATTGAATTGTAATGAAATTATTAAATATGATAATTAACCATTTAATTAATGATGTAAATAATAACTGTTCATAATGTATTTATAAAATAATTAAATTGCAATTATAAAATTTGCAAGCGGTAATTATTTGATAACTAATGAAAGAAAATAAAATTTTAATAAATAATGAATTACATTGTTGAACTAATTAACCATTATTACTGAAACAATAATAAGTAAATAGTTATTTATTATACTTGTAAAACTATAACTAAGGAAAAATACATTTATATTATAGTAAATCATAAACGTTAATATTAACCTTTAAGTTTCTAAATAATGCATATCTACTTGCCAAAATTATTTCCAAGTGACTAATCTCACTACGGAAAATGAATTAATTGAGTTAATAAATGAATCTCAAAGGCATGACTATATATTTTGTGATTCCTTCCTGAAAATGTGATCGCATTATTATATGTATTTTATATTTTGAATATATACATGTTCGGATGAATGGACGGTCGTGTAGTTTATCACGTCGTTCCTTTGTATGAATGTGTTAATGTATATGTATGAATAGTTGCTATACTTGTACATCCGATTATGTATTTTATCGCACAATGCTTTATCTTCCATTGAATATACTTGCTCGAATACTTGTTTGGCTCGAAGACTATGGGCGCAAGTTTCGAATGTTTTACCAAAAAATAAATAAAAAACAATATAGTAAGAGATTCAATTATTAACTCAATTAATGCATTTTCTTTAGTGAGATCAGTCATAGGGCTTCCCTTACTTTTTTTTTTTTTGCCCATCTTCATTATCCCAATAGTCCCTCTATTTTACATTTACTTCTTCTTTTTTTTCTCGTATTTTGGTTGGGCTTCCCCTAAGTATAGAAATAACAAGGAAGCCCATTCATTCTATGTAGACTATGTATTTTTTTCTCTATTGGGCCTACTGATTTTCCCTGCCCTCTTTTGTTCTTTCTTCTGTTAAGATCTTTAGCCAAACAATGTCGTTTTAGTCGTTGATATTAATTAGTATTATTACGTTGCGAGTCTTATGTTTGAGAGGTAGAAAATGTGAGTGCAGTGCAATATAGATACTGTAATAGTTACTGAATTAGTCATGTTGATTATGAATGAAAATTCCTTTCCTCTGATTTCTTTCTTCCTCTCTTGGTCTTCTTCTTCTCCGTTCTTTGCTCTCCCTCCATTCTTCTGTGACTTCTCCCATTTCTTCTAATTTTCTCCCTCAATTCAATTTTGATTTGGTAATTTGTGTTGAAGGGCCTCACATATTCTCTCTTTTTTCACAAGAAACAGCCCATAGCCTTTCATTTTTTTCTTTCTTCTGTAAAACCGTTTAGGGGTAATTTATTTCCCTTTAAATGGCCTGTCCCAAGCCAGGGTAAAGAAGGAGGGTTATGTTAGGTTGACAGCCACCCATTTGTCAAACCTCATGATATGGATCATATAAGAAATCGTGTAAATGCTAGGAGATTCCCCGCTTTATGGAGCACGTCCCAGAGTCCGACTGTGGCATATTGGCAAGGACCGTTGCACCTCCATGTGGACTTGGGTGTAGTGAAAAATAAGCAAGAGATCACACATACAATTGGGAGGGAAAATAAGGGAAATTATAAAAAGACTAAAACTCATAGAATTGGTAGTTGGAATATTGGAACCTTAACAGGTAAAACAATAGAATTAATAGAAACCATGAGGAGGATGCGCATAAATATTATGTGTCTTCAAGAAACTAAATGGGTAGGTGAAAAAACTACCACAGGATATAAACTTTGGTATACGGGTAAAGATAAGAATAGGAATGGAGTGGGTATCATTGTAGATTCGTTGTTAGTAGAACAAGTAGTGGGAGTAGTTAGGAAAGGGGATAGAATCATAGCTATAAAAGATATTATAGGCAACGAACCTATAAACATACTTAGTGTATATGCACCACAAGTAGGACTAGATGAATCGACTAAACTTAAATTTTGGGCAGATTTAGAAACTTTACTTCAAACAATTCCACATAATGAAAAAGTTATCATAGGAGGGGATTTGAATGGGCATGTAGGGGAGGGTAATGAAGACTATGATAGGGTCCATGGGGGTATGGTTTTGGGTTACGAAACAATGAGGGAAAAACTATTTTAGATTTTGCATCAGCATATGATTTAGTTATAGGTAATACATTGTTTAGAAAGAGAAAAGAACACTTAATTACATTTAAAAGTGGTTCTAACAAAACAAAAATTGATTATTTTCTAACTAGAAAAAGTGATAGGAAATTGTGTAAAAATTCTAAAATAATACCAGGAGAAAGTCTCGCAACACAACATAGGCGACTAGTTTTTGATCTAAAACATAATAACACGCGAAAGAGGAATAAGTCACCCACCATACCTAGGGTTAAGTGGTGGAATCTTAAAAATAAAGACGTAAAAGATACTTTTGTAAAAACCACAATAGAAAATAGTAATTGGAAAGTAGAAAATGACTCCGAAAACACATGGGAAAATGTAACTAAACAAATGAAAAGAATTGCAAAAAGCGTCTAAGGAGAGTCGAAAGGTAATAAGTGGAATAAGGAGTCGTGGTGGTGGAATAAAGATATTCAAGAAAAAGTAAAAGCAAAAAGAGCAAGCTACAAAATGTTATATGCTTGTAGAAATGATGAAAATATTGAAAAATATAAAAATGCTAAGAAATATGTGAAAAAGGTAATAAATGAGGCAAAAACAAAAGCTTTTGAAGAATTCTATAAAAAATTAGACACTAAAGAGGGTGAAAAAGATATTTATAAGATAGCTAAAATGAGGGAAAAGAAAACAAGAGATTTGACACAAATTAGATGTATAAAAGATGAAAATGAAACAATTTTAGTTGAGGACGAAATAATAAAAGAGCGTTGGAAAATTTATTTTTATAAATTGTTTAATGAAATCAATAATAATGAAATTACATTAGGAGAGTTGGCCCATTCCGAAAATAAAAAGAATTTTTCATATTATCGCAAAATTCAACCCTTAGAAGTAGAAAAAGCACTAAGAAAAATGAAAAATGGTAAGGCAGTTGGTCCCGATGATATTCCTATTGAGGCATGAAAGTGCCTTGAAAAAGTTGGGATTACATGGCTTACAAACTTATTTAATATAATTATGAAAACTAAAAAGATGCCTAATGAATGGAGAAAAAGTGTCTTAATTCCATTGTATAAGAACAAAGGGGATATACAAAATTGTTCAAACTATAGAGGTATTAAACTAATGAGTCATACTATGAAATTATGGGAAGAGTCATAGAAACAAGATTGAGAAAGGAGACTAATATAAAAGATAATCAGTTTGGTTTTATGCCAGGTAGATCATCGATGGAAGCTATACATTTAATAAGAAGATTGTGTGAATAATATAGTGAGAAAAAACAAGACTTACATATGGTATTTATAGATTTAGAAAAAGCATATGATAGAGTAAATAGAGATATAATGTGGCGGGTATTAGAAAAGAAAGGGGTAGGGGTAACGTACATAGAAACTATAAAATATACGTATAAAGATATAACATGTGTAAGGACACCGGTAGGAATTTCTGGTGATTTTTCAAATAACATAGGCCTACATCAAGGATCGGCTTTGAGCCCGTATCTCTTTGCTTTAGTAATTGATGAGATTACTAAACATTTGCAGAATGCAATCCCTGAATGTATTTGCAGATGATATAGTTTTAATAGATGAAACGAAAGAAGGGTAAATGCTAAATTAGAATCATGGAGAGAAGCTTTATAATCAAAATGTTTTACAATAAGTACAGTTAAAACTGAATATATGCACTGTCACTTTAGTAATCGTGTAGATAACAATACTATAAAAGTTAAAATTGGAGAACATGAATTAAATGATTCGAAAAGCTTTAAATACTTAGGATCTATAATAGAAGAAAACGGAGCAATTGATAAAGATGTAGCATATAGGATTCAAGCAGGGTGGACTAAATGAAGAAGTGCGTCATCTATACTTTGTGACCGTAAAGTGCCACAAAAGCTAAAAGGAAAATTTTAGAACGGCTATAAGACCGCCGATGCTTTACGGTTCGGAGTGTTGGACAACTAAATATGAACATGAACAAAAAATGAGGGTAGCAGAAATGAGAATGTTGAGATGGATGTCTGGCCATACTAGGTTAGATAAAAGGAGTAATGTAAGCATTAGAAACAAAGTAACAGTAGCCCCAGTAGATGAAAACATGAGAGAAACACGCCTAAGATGGTTTGGACATGTACAGAGGAGACCTCTAGACACCCCAGTAAGATGGGTAGAAAACAGAGAAGCAATTAACATAAAAAGAGGTAGAGGAAGACCTAAAAAGAATTGGAAAATAACTTTAAGATATGATATGTCATATTTGGATATAAATGAATGGATGTGCCATGACCGTACACGATGGCGAAATATGATCCATATAGCCGACCCCACATAGTGGGACAAAGGCTTAGTTGTTATTGTTGTTGTTGTTGTTGTTCTGTAGCTCCGATTTCCCTTTTCTTTTCTTTTTTTAAAATTTTATTTTTCTTACTTCATACTTTGAAATGATTTTAGTTTGACCCAACAATTTACCAAGTCATGCGATTAACTTCCTCCTTTCCATTAAGACTTATTGTAAATCTTGGTCTATTACATTCATATTGTCTTTATTTGTTATTATTTTATTTATTTTAACATATATAATTTAAGTTTCATTTTTTTATTATCTTTAATTATCATTATTGTCTTAATTTATAATTTATATTCTTTTGATATTCCATTATTTTTGAGTTTGTTTCTAATTTTAATATTAATATAGTTGAAGTGGTTAACAAGTTGGGTGAAATGCACCAAATACCCTTTAACTATCGGTTTTTGCAGAAAATACTACTTTCCTTTAAAAACTGCAATGACAAGCACTTTACTTTCCAAATGTACGAAAACTACCACTCTGTTAGTCAATTCCGTTAAGTGGCTAACAGTCCAAAAAAAAAAAAGAGGCAAAATGTCATTTCACACGTTGCGGCACTGTTCATCGTCTTCTCCAAAAAATTTCTGTCACTATTCTAGATGAAGACCCAAATTGGGCCAAAATGAAGACCCATTAAATGGGGTCTTCTTCTTCTTCATAAATCGGCCAAAATGAAGACCCATTATGAAGAAGAAGAATTTTGTACAAAGGAGATGTCAATTTCCATGCTGAAGCAAACACAATTGGGTCGCTCAGTGTCGCGGTTGGACTATCAGTTAGTTCCTATCTTCAGTGCTTTTGGTTCATAAATGCATTTAGTTTTTGAGACTTTTGGCCGGAAGACATGCATAATGATTTCGCTTCCATTCTGTCTCATATTATTGCATTCACTGATGATGTAGAATATTGGAGGACACTGAGACATGGAACACTGGGGTGTTAGGACCCGTGGCGCTGCATGGACTTGATCAGGGAAAATGGGACTTGTCCTAGGCAACATGGACTTACCAGGTTCCCTTTTTTATAGCTGGGTTATTTAGTGCATTTGCATGGTTGAGACTTTAATGAAGACCCATTACATCGGCCAAGATGAAGACCCATTAAGAAGAAAAGACCCGATTTAATGGGTCTTCATTTTGGCCCAATTTGGGTCTTCATCGGAAGAAGAAGAAGAAGAAGAAGAAGAAGAAAAGAAGAAGAAGAAGAAGAAGAAGAAGAGAAGAAGAAGAAGAAGAAGAAGAAGAGCGCCGCAACGTGTGAAATGACGTTTTACCCCTGTCTTTTTTTGACTGTTAGCCTCTTAATAGAATTGACTAACAGAGTGGTAATTTTCGCACATTTTGAAAGTAAGTGGTTGTAATTGCAGTTTTTAAAGGAAAGTGGTGATTTTTGTAAAAGCTAATAGTTAAGTGGTATTTGGTGCATTTCATTCTAATAAATTTTTCTTAAGGCTTATTAATAAATTTGTGTTCGAATTTCAACTTGGGGCAATGGGCATTATATTTTTGAATGTTTTAAGTTAGGAAAGGAACCAGTTCCGTAACCGTCGATCCTACGGCCCTGTCCAAATAATAATAATAATAATATAAGAAAAAGAAGAAAACCCAGCCTTTTGCGGAGGTTGCTTCGACCTCCGCCATGGGTGATGTAGAGGTTGAACAACCTTTGCCGCACCCGTTTTCCTCTTTCAATTTTTTTTTTCCCCTTTCAATCCAACAGTTTTTTTTCCTTTTTTATTTTATTTTTTTAATTTATAATTTGTATACAACACATATGAAGTTTAAAGGGTATTTATGTATTTTTACCCACCAAAATTTTAAAATGGTTACTGGATTTAACAATTTTCATGAATGATATGTTTTTTTTTTGTTTTTTTTTAATCTTTTTTAACTAGCCAAAGGTTTGGCTGCTGCCGTTTAGGCCTTTATTCCATGGGGAAAAAAAAAGAAGAAAAGAAATGGGGTGACATTATTGCCTGACTTCAGAATAAAGAATATGAAAATTATATCATAAGGTAAGGAAAATAGCGGGTATCCAAAATATCATAAGGTAAGGACATTTTTATTATTATTTTTATTAGAGGATATTTTAAAGTTTTTTAAAGTTATTTTAAAAAACCAAAACATGTAAATTCGGATCGCTCCCGAACTCGATCGAATCGAGCCACCATATTCGGAGCCCGCACCTTTTGTGACCCGAACTGTTCGGTTTAGTCGAATCAGGTTTGGTCGGTCGATTTGAATATCCTTATTACTAATAACACCAAAAAAAAAAAAAAGCAGAGATAATTTTACAATTATAAATAAATTCTAATTTTACATAAAATTTTAAATATCCAACAAAAAAATTAAAATTACAATTCTATACTTTTACCAAATGATGGAATTCAAGTGAATTTGCAATTTTAATTCTACGTTGCAATTCAATTCTGATTCAGTTAAACCAAAACGGTCGCTCAATGTATGATGTATTCTCTAGCTCAATTTGACAATTCATGTATCTGTATGCTTTTTTAAATTGAAATGTCAAAATCGTTAGCCTTTCTTCTGTTTTATGTTTTTCCTTTTTCATCTCCCGAGGAGGAAAAATATTGGGGGAAAGATTGTGCTTTTCAAATTGATAGAGTTATAAACTTCTTTTCCTAAGTTACAAAGGTTCCACTATGCTATTTTAAGTTTTATCTTTCCCTAAATGAAAGAGTTTTAACAAATTTTGGGCTTCGTCTTTCAGTAATACAATGCTTTCTTGTTTAGATTGGCATACGTCTCTTGTTGACTGTAAATTGCACTTGATAATAATTAGACTATCGAATTTATAAATGACTGAAATGAAAATTGACAGAAAAACTAAAAACGCTCAATATTTATTAAATATAATTTGCATTATTATCCTTTCATTTTATCTCAGACAATGTTGATATAGTCAAACAAATTATATTTTTGACGAAACTAAAATAGCTGTGTGATTATTGAAGTTGCAATTTCAGCAGTATTACGAGCATCATTGTTAATATTTGAAATGGGAGTGGGGTGCAGTTTAAAGCCAGATTCGCATTCTTGAACCTCAAAAAGTGCACATCTGGTAGCCTGTTCAGCAAATTTTGGATCCCCTTTGGTTGTCGCCTCAATAGCTTCAGGAACACTAGACTAAATGATAAAATCATAATCCTTCAAGCATTTAGTTAAAGGAACATTCAAATCTGGTCAGGATTTCAAAAGTTGATTGATTGCTGTCAAAGCAGAAGTTGACGAGTTACAATTCTGTCATACAACATAGTATTCCTCAAGTTGTTGAGGCTATAACCAAAGGGGATCCAAAATTTGTTGAAGAATCTACTATAAATGCGGCTAATGAAGCTCTAGAATGCTAAGAAGACTTCAAACCACGCTCTTCTCCCATTTCTAACATTAACAATGATGTTCATATTACTGTTGATATTGCAACTGCATTAGTCAGAGTGTTGCTTTAGTTTTCTTTGTTTCACTATCAAAATATTGTATGAGAGGAAATGACAGCTAAGTTAATTTGAAAAATATTTTTCCATAATTTAACTAGTATATTTAGTTATTTACACAAGTTTTTGATATAGCTTTGTTACAATGATTTTGATATCCACTTCTATGACAACAGTTTATTTTGACCGAATAAAGTAATTAAAATGGAACCTTTAATTTGCTGAGATAGCAAGTGACGCTGGGGAGTCACTTGAAATTTCATCAAATTATTCCACAATTCGAAGTGACTACCCAGCGTCATTTGCTTTCTCAGCAAATTATTTTAGGCAGAAAGCACCAAACAAATTGTGGTTGAATTACATGGATTTATCAAATTAATTACTCTTGTAATAAACTAACCCAGTCCTCCTAAAGTGCCTTTTCTAAACTATATATAAGTCAGAAAAAAAGTATAGTTTCTTCGAAGAATTATTCAGCTATTGAATTTGAACTATGCAATTGAGTATGCAATTACATAGTTAACTTATATAATACTAAATTCAATATTAATTATTAATTCCTTTGAAGACTATACTTATAAGTCAATTTTTTTAAAATAATAAATATATAAATTCAACCCTCTACCCTAAAATGTAAGGACATTTGCTAATCTACTACATAGTAATGCAAACTAAAAATTTTTTTAGACGAACTATGTTCTCTCTTGGACACAAATTTGTTCGTTGGGTTGGACCAGCGCACTGTCCGAATATCGATTTTAATCTTAAAAGTACCGCTTGCGTGTTATAAAAACACGCCTATTAATTTTAGCATTTAATGTATCGCATATTAAATTTAACGTCTGATGTATCGTTTTTAGCTAATTTTATATCTTTGTTATGAACATAACCTCTAATTTTAAAAAATATATACAGTTGTGAAGTAAAGTATTTTGAAAATTTTAGGCTTAATCACTAATCCCCCTGTGTCTTACCCTCCCCTCCCCCCCCCCCCCCCCCCCCCCTCCCCCCAGTTTTCAAAACTACTTAACAAAGTCAATTGTACTAGTTGCTAAAATGACAAAACTACCCGAACTCTTTCCCCCCCCCCCCCCCCCCCCCAGCCGTCCCTACCTCTTCTTCTTCTTCCTCCCCCTTCCTTCTCAGAGTTCTTCTCCCCCTTCCTTTAACTAAACAGACATTGGCAAAAAACTCAATTGGCAAATTCTGTTTAATTTAAATTTCTGGCGAGTGCCACTTTCCTTCTCTTGAGTTCTTCCTCCCCCTTCCTTCTCTGAGTTTTTCCAAATTTCCACTTTCCGCAGCGATGTTCATTTATCAAAGGAAGAAGAAGCAAAGATTGAGGAATCGACCGAGATTACTTCGACGGCGTAGCTCCGAAGCGCCACACGACGCCACAGCGCAGCGAGGTTCTCTCAGACGAAACTTCGCCGGAATAGTTGTTTTTTTTAGTATTTTCTTCTGGGTTTTTGATGAATTTATTGTGTTTGTGTGTGGGGGTGTAAAAACTTGTGTACGCTAATGGAAACCAAGAAACAGAGGAGTTTGTGGCACCAAGGATTGACAAGCAGCATACTGGAACTGGGTTCGAAAATGAAATATGGAAATTGACAATTAATGGAAATTTGGAAAATGAAGTTGGGAATTTTTCTCGGACAATTTGCTAATGATTCGATTCGTTTTTGTGTTCTTGTTTGGTTGATGATGAAAAATTGCATACGGGAACTGGGTTAATCCCATGTTTCTTTCAATGGTTCATGTTTGGTGAGTCAACTCGGGGAGGAAGAAGAATAGGTGGGACGCCTAGGAGGTGGTTGGGGGGGAGGGAGAGTTGCGGTAGCTTTGTCATTTTAGCAACTATTACAGTTGACTTCGGCAACTGGTTAGTTTTGAAAACAGGGAGGCAACCAATCACAAGGCTAAAACACGGGGGGTGATTAGTGATTAAGCCGAAATTTTACAAGTCAATAAAATTTAAATATATATAACTTATTATTTTTCTTTTAAATATGAAAATTATATTATATAAAGTATGGAAATTTTAAAAATAAGTTCATAATATAAAAGAATTTGGGCTCCTATGTAATCCCCACATAAAAGTTGTGCTCATTTACCAATAAACATTAATCTTAACAATTTAATTTCTTAAAAGAAAATGCTATTTCGATCTAGTGATGATACGAAAAATAAAATTGTAAAGTGAAAATTTATAGCAAATGATGTAATATGCACGTGTGGTAACCTCATCCACTCAACCCAATATATCCGTCGTTCCAATTAGTTAGGTTCCTTAAAACAAACAAAAATTTTTTTTTTTTTTGTGTGTGGAAAACTTCAATTTTCACAATCCTTTACAGCTATGCATTTTCTGAAAATTTTGAGCCTAATGTTTCAGTAATACATTGAGCCATATTTTCTTGTTTAGGGCCTGTTCTTTACATGGGTTTGTATCCCGGTTTGAGTTTAGAACTCAAACCCATGTTCTAAACCTAGGATTCAAACCCAATCTCAAACTTTTTTTTTCCCATATTCTCTTCACACCCACCCACACCACCTCCGCAGCCCATTCCTTCTCTGTAGACTGTATTTTTTCTTTATTGGGCCTACTGATTTTTCCTGCCCTCTTTTGTTCTTTTTTCTGTTAGTATCTTTAGCCAAACGATGTCGTTTTTGTCGTTGATATTAATTAGTATTATTACGTTGCGAGTCTTGTGTCTGAGAGGTAGAAAATGTGAGTGTAGTGCAATATAAATACTGTAATAGTTACTGAATTAGTCGTGTTGATTATGAATGAAAATTCATTTCCTCTGATTTCTTTCTTTCTCTCCGGGTCTTCTTCTTCCCCGTTCTTTGCTCTCCCTCCATTCTTATGTGACTTCTCCCATTTCTTCTAATTTTCTCCCTCAATTCAATTTTGATTTGGTAATTTGTGTTGGAAGGGCCTGACATCTTCTCTCTTTTTTCACAGGAAACAGCCCATAGCCTTTCGCTTTTTATTTTTTTTCTTCTGTAGCTCCGATTTCCCTTTTCTGTTCTTTTTTTAAAATTTTATTTTTCTTACTTCATACTTTGAAATGATTTTAGTTTGACCCAACAATTTACCAAGTCCTGCGATTAACTTCCTCCTTTCCATTAAGACGTATTGTAAATCTTGGTCTATTACATTCATATTATCTTTATTTGTTATTATTTTATTTATTTTAATAACAA
The DNA here is from genome assembly GCA_016801395.1 of Leptodermis oblonga. NCBI lineage: Eukaryota > Viridiplantae > Streptophyta > Magnoliopsida > Gentianales > Rubiaceae > Leptodermis > Leptodermis oblonga. The sequence goes on from VMRK01000573.1 coordinate 24,277, forward strand.
ATAAAATTATTAATTTATTTTTTAATGAATTTTCCGTAGCTCGATTTCCCTTTTCTTTTTTAATTTTTTTTAAAATTTATTTTTTTTGCTTCCAAATTTTAAATAATTTTAGTTTGACCCAACACTTCACTAAGTCATGCGATTAACTTCCTACATATTTCCCATATTATCTTTATTTGTTATTATTTAACCTTAATATGTATACCTTAAATTTCATTTTTTATTATCTTTAATTATCATTAATTTTCTTATAATTTGTATTCTGTTTATATTTTTGAGTTTGTTTCTATATAACATTAATATAGTTTGAGTGGTTAATTAGCTTTTTTTAAAGGCTTTATAAATGAGTCTAAGTGGTGTATTCAAATCTCAGTTTGGGCAAGGGGCATTATATTTTTGAAGGTAAGTTGGAAAGAGGAACTGGTTTTGTAACCACCGATCCTCCCGACCCTATCCAAAAAACAGGAAAAAGAAAGCCTGGCCAAAAATCCGACCCGACCCACAACGATCAAGTCAAAACTGGAGTGGACCCGGACCCATTCGTGTCGGGTACATGCACGTTGATGTGATCCAGCTCAACTCCATTCTCGGCCATGAATTCATGTGGGGAGCTGAATTGTGTGTATGCAAAAGTTGTCAAAGTCAAGCATGCAAAGAGGTGTTGTTATGCTCGGGTCAAAGGGAATTAAATGTAAAGATATCAAGTAGTACTGGATCTTGGAATTCCATGAAGGACGTGCATGAAGAAACAAAGTTTGATTGCATTTTGGTTTAAATAAATTGTCATGCATGCATGTGCAAATTAAGGGCTACTAAAAATCAGATTCTTGGTCCTCAATCTAGCTTGGAGTTCGGCCAAATAATGCTTGGATTAATGAGGGGTCCAAGGTGAATTGATGAAGCTATATGAAGCTGAAGGGGCAGCTGAATTTTGATCATTTGATTGCTGCACATGAAGAGATTTTGTGGCATTAAATTGCAGCCAGAAACCTTTCCAATTCTGCATGGAAATTATACCCAAAGAAAGCCAAAGATTGGTCAAATTGATTCACCCAAAGCAAGACAACTCAAAGGGCTCAAGTGCTGAATTTTAATCAACTTCAAGAGTTCATTTTGGTTCAGCACATATTTAATGTGAGCAAGAGTCTTGAATTTTAAGACAATGCATCAAGGCTCATTCTAGGAGGATTTTGTGGAGAGAAAACTATTCTGCCCTTGAAGATGTCATGAATGATTCAGCTCTTGAATTCAAAAAGTTTTATAAGTTCTCTAGGTTATCTTGATAACTTATAGTGATAGGTTATTCTACTTATTTGATAAATTGTTTAGTTTATAGTTATGCCTATAAAAGGCCACCCATGTAATCATTTTTAAAAAAATTTGGATGAAATGTGATTAGTGAGTTTGTAAACTCTTTTTCAGAACTTCCGAACTTATCAAGATTTCGTCTTGTGGCGTTCAAAAATTTATCGAACAATCTTGGTGAGTTTTCATGGCGTTTCTATACCGAGATTCTCAACATTGCACACTGGTGGGTCGAGGTTTCTATACCGAGGCTCCGTTATGTCCATTTGTTGGCATGTCGAGGTTTCACCAACTAACAGAACAACCCTTAGAATGGTCGTTTTCATTTTGTTTTAGTCCATCTCCGAGTTGGATCACATCACACTTTCTCATCCCTAATTTTATTTAATTTTTCTTTCAAAAAATTAGTTTACTTGTGAGTAAAACACGTCAATTTGTCGTATTGCAAGCTAAACGGGTCAACTAGTTGAGTCAAATGAGTGACTGCCTATTCTTTACTCAAGTCTAAGACCTGGGTTGGGCAATTTTTTGGGTTTAGACCATGAATTAGATCAAATTTGGCTGAAACCCGGGTTGCACACTGAAACCCATGTTTCTCAAGGAAATGTGCAACCCGGGTCTCAGTTTTTGTGTTGAGACCAAAACCCATAACCCCCTCCCCCCTCCCCCCCCCCCCCCACCCAAATCCCAAAAACGGGTGCCTCTTTCTATTTGCCAAAATTTTCCTCCCCCAGAAATCATAACCAACGCCGCAGAATCGCCGTCTCTCCGATCCAGCCAAAATCACCTCCGAGAACGAACGGGCAGAAGAATTGCGACTGCCGTTGTACTCCCTCTGGCATCTTCTCTTGGTTCGTCGTCCGCATCACCACCATCTCTCCCCATTTCGTATTGCTGTGTCCTCTGATTTTTACCCTAGGTATTTCGGGAAAATTGTGGCCTCACCAGAAACGGCATCTTCTCTTGGTTCGTTACCGCATCACCGCCGTCTCTCCCCATTTCGTCTCGCTGAGACTCAATTGAAATTCGGTCATCTGTCTCAGGTAAATCTTCAATTTCAGTTGAGCATTTATTTTTATTTTTTTGGGTGTTTTGAAACCCTAATCTCATGGTTCTTGATTAATTGGTGGCTGACTGCTTTGTATCCTTTTAAGTGGTTGGACATTTTTCCTGGTTGAGTTTTATGAAACCCTAAATTTTGTCTTGTGTATTAGGGGGTAAAAAAATTTGGCATTTTGGAATATTAATACTTTTGTATTATTGGTAAATGTCGATATTTCGAGCAAAATTATGTATTACAAAAGTAGTTTCCAGTCTTGCTACAAACAACTGCATTAACTATTTCATACTAACAATAAAATTAATAGCTGTGAAGCACGTCCGTTACTTATTTGAATAATGTGAATAATTTTTTAAAAAATTCCCGTTAATAAATTTTTTTTATTTGAATAAAATAAATAAAATCAAACTGTAGTGGAAATTGAATAGAAGATTAAAAACAGGAAAAAAAATTTTCAGAGTAAATTTGAACTGAGTCCCATGTTCTTTACCATGGGTTGAGAACTGGTTGAACCCAATTCTCAGAATCTTATTTCTTATAAATGGGCTAAAATCCATTTGGATTGAGAACTAGTTTGAAACATGTTCTCATAACATCATAAATATCAAGCCAAGTCTAGTGAATTTGATTTGTGGTCAAAAAAATTGATCAGAGATTATTATTGAAACTGCAGAAACTTTGCAACTTTACCCATAAGTTTAGTGAGATTTGAACTCGGGCCCACTGGATGAGGGCGCCCAATGCAATCCGTTGCTTTTTTCGTTTTTTTTAATTTTTTTAATTTTTTTTTACTTTCGATCTGCTTTCTATCTTATGACAGAATTATGGTACTTAATTTATTAAGGAAAACATATAATTAATATACTCTCTCTGTTTTATTAAGAAAATATTTAATTTAAGGTATATTTTTTTACTTAAGGTTTGAATTTTGATTTTTGAAAAATAATTTTATAATATAAAAAATGTATTAAAAATTATGAAAGCTGATTATAATATATTAAATTTACTGTTGAAACTAAAACTAAAACTCAAACTAAAATTTAAAGAACAGGCCCTTATATAAAACAGAACTATTAATGAAGCATTAGTTTAATCTGAATGAGTTAATTCGCAAGTTTTTTAAGCAAATGTGCATTTTTGCCATTATCTTTTTTCTTAATATACAAATTTGCCATTTAAGTTTCTTTAGGTGCAAAATTGCCACCAATGTTTAAGAACTTGGCCAACTTTGCTCTTCCTTCCAACAAAATTGCCACATAGGACAAGTGCTCTTAGAAATGATGATGTGGCATAATGACCTGGATTATCGGTACTTATTGCTAATAATTCTAACTCTTTTATTTTATTTGATTAATGACATCTATTTCCCTGAAATTTTGGTTAACTCCAATTACTTCCCTAGTATTGCCATTCTAAAGATCCCTCAACGATTCCCTCTCTTCATCCTATTTCTCACTGTTGACCATCATTCCCACCGCCACCCACACACACACACACACCAGTTACCAACCAGTCTTGCTTGCAACTCCAACCCCACTGCCGCTCTCCTCCTGTTTGTATGCATCGGCGGTGGGATCGGTCCAAAATCCCGGCGCCCAAAGACTCTGTCGACGGGTGCGGCAAAGATTTCCACGATTTTAAGTGGCAAGAAGAAGTAACGGAAATGATAAATCGACGAGGAACGGTAAATAAAATAAAATTTCTGAAGAGGCACCACTTGTGAGCACTTCCTCTGCGGAGAGAGGGTTTTTTGGCAATGGCGAAGAAGAAGAAAGCGTCGGGCTTATGGCAGAATTGGAAACAATCCGAGAGAAATTAAGTCGTCATCATCAGCCAATGAAACCATCGGAGAAGAAGATAGCGCCGTCTTTGTTTTTTTTTTGTTTGGTTTTTGTCTAGTCTCTTCCTCTCCCTCTTCCTCAATTGGAAACCATACGAGGGTAACAAGAGAAATCAAATCATCACCACAAAAGTGGAAGAAAAAGGTGAAGAATCATTCAAGATACAGACCGCGTAGTGTGAACTGGAGAATGGCTTTGCAGTGATCCCCAAACCTGGGTGAGCAATTGGAGTTAACCCAAACTCTAGGGAGGTGGATGTAATTAACACAATAAAATTAAAAAGTTAGAATCATCACCAAATGCGCAACGCTTTTCCATGTCATTATGCCATATCATCATTTCTTAGAGCAGTCATCCTATGTGGCAATTTTATTAGAAGGAAGAGCCAAGTTGAACTACTTCTTGAAACGTTGATGCCAGTTTTGCACCTATATAAAATTAAATGGCAAAATTAGACATTAAGAAAAATATTAATGACAAAAATGCACCTTTGCTCCAAGTTTTTTATATAGTTTTGTTACAATGATTTTGATGTGTTGCCTACTATTAGAAATTAGAAGTTAGAATTACATGCATACATTTTATAAAAATGGAACAGACATACTATAATAATATTCTTAAAATTGTACCTAAAAAGGTGCGACATTGCAAAAGATCCCTAGGAGGAACTAATGGACCGGAATAACTCAAATTACAAACTGAGGTTACCCCAACTTTACAAAATTACATAATAAACCCAACCAGTTTTAATATTTAGTAGTAATTGATTTCAAAACCAGGAATAGAAAGGCTATGGATTTTGATTTGAGTTATTTGATATATATAAGGAAGGCAATTCATGGGTCTATTTTTGAAACACATGGGGTAAAATGTAAAAAAAATATGATAGTTTTTTGTTGGGGGGGGGGGGGGGGGGGGGGGGGGTCAAAAAGCAATTAATTCTAAACAAACATTAGATATTATATATTATATAGGGTAGATATATATATTTCCTTTTCAACTGTCTCCTTATTCTTTAAAGGGTGAATAACTTCGTTCGTCCTTTTAAGTTGCCTTCCTTGTTTGATTTGGTCTTTCATTTTGAAAAAAATTCATTTTAGTCTCTTAAGTTTTGTTTTCATCTTTAACATTTATGATATTCTTATAGGAAAATGATGTGATCCAGCCCGGGGATGGACTAAAACACAATAAAGATGACCGTTCTAAGGGTTGCTCCGTTGGTTGGTGAAACCTCAACCCGCCAACAAATGGACAAAACGGAACCTTGGTATAGAAACCTCGACCCACGAGTGTGCAATGTTGAGAACCTCGGTATAGAAACGCCACGAACAACTCACCAAGATTGTTCGATAAGTTTTTGAACGCCACAAGACGAAGTCTTGATAAGTTCAGAAAGTTCTAAAAGAACTTAGAGTTAACAAACTCACAAATTACATTATCCAAGTTTTTCAAATGATTACAAGAGTGCCTTTTTATAGGCAAAGAAAAGACTATTCTAGAAATCGGATTTAATTACTTGAACCAAAATTCAAGAGTCTTGAACCTTTGGGAGATGACTTGACCGAATATGCATGCATTTGTAGTCTTCCCATTCAGCATTTAATTCATGCATTTTGATCTCCACTTTGAGCTTCCCTTAACCGATTTTCTTACTTTGGAAATATGTCCTTCACTTGAATTTTTAATGCATGAAAAGCTCTTCAGCTTTCAGCCATTAATCAGCTACACAAAATCAGCCGCCCTCTTCAATTCCCATGCATGAGCTTTTAATTCTTTGGACCTTTTCCTTGAACAAATATCCATGAAGCAATTGGAAACTTGTGGGCTGAATCTTGATTGATTAAAATTCAGCAAGGCGTTTGGCACTTCCTCAAATGGGGTTTAAAGGCTGAATTTAATCTTCCTCAAATTGCACATGCATGCGTTGCCATTAATCTCCAAACCAAGACTTATCTCTCGTGGCTGAAACCAATCAACTTTAATTGTGATAAAACTGCGCATTTACTTTGCACGCATGGAGCAGCCATGATGAAGGAATTTTGTTAATCAAAGTTGTGATATAAATTTCATGCATGCATCCTGAAGCTCCAAAACACTTGGTCTTCAACAATTGAATTCTTTGATAGCCGAAACCAATCAGCCCCAAAGTTGCGTGCCTTCCGTTTGGGCAAACGGATGGGTGCTTGAGCGGGTTCACATCATTCCCCTCTTCTTAAAGAATATTTGTCCTCAAATCTTGTATCTGCATTAACAACAAAGGACAAACATAAGAATGATTTGAAATCACTAAAGCACTTTCACTTACCAAGTGTGGTGAGCCTTGAGTTTTCTCCAAAACTTGAATTGCAAGCAACATCCTCCGAATACAACATTAAGAACATGGACGTTGTCATTCCTCAAATATAACCAAATCCAAATTCCAAACTTGCACATATGCTCAAAGATGAGCCTTTGACGCCTCTCTTTGAATTGGTTCACAATGGCACATTTCCTTGACTCAATGATGGGACTTGCCTCCTTATGCTTTGATTTGTCGAACTTCTTCCTTTGTGATCTCTCCAAATTCACAAACACACTTAAGAGCAAATAAGTTAACCCCAAAAGATTCAATGAAGCAACTCACATAGCAAAAACTTAGAGAGATGAGAACACAAATCAATGCTTTGTTTGGCCATTCCAAAAATCTTGGAAATTTCCTTGAAACACATCTTAAAAATTTTGTTGGCCAAGAAACCATACAACTTTACACCACAATATGCATTTCCAAACATCAAATAATGCAAACACTTAGAAACGAATAATGTCACATTCTCCAACTTATCCAACCCAAAAATCACAACAAGATTATCAACAAACATAAACTTGGGTTGAACATTAGCAACTTTCTCACAAATGACAAAACTCTCAAGTGTTTTCAAAAATATCTTTTACAGGTGCACTTCCCATAATTCCAAAATCAAGAAACAATTTGTGCACAACAATGTCACACTCAAAACAACTTAACTTGAATCTCCCAAACAAGAATCCTTTAAACTTGACAAATTTTTGTAAAGTACTTTGAGAAAAAGTAGAACTCTCAAAAGAACCAAAGTACTTGCAAAATCCAGAAAATTTAGGCTTTGAAATCCTTTCAAACATAAAGCCTCTATACTTGCAAAACATTCCCAAAACTTTCTTTCCACAACCAAGAAAATTTTCAAAGGAAGACTCTCGATTGAAAAATTCTTCAAAAGAATGAACACTCAATACATATGCCTTAATCACAAGTTCATCACTCTTGACAAATTTTCCAAAAGAAGCTTCATCTCTTTCATAAAAATCTTCACATGAATTAGCAAAATCATGCTTAAACAAATTCCCAAAATAATTAATATCACAAGAAATCAATTCATCACAGAATTCAAAATTAGAAACTTCTTCACAATATTTGAAATCAAGATGAGGGAAAAAGTTCTCAAAAGATTGGGTAAAAAATCGATCACACAAGGTAAAACCAAGGCGATAGAAACATATACCCAACGCTTTCCATTTACATACAAAAGACTTATTATCAAAACAAGAATCAAGATAGCACAAGTCTTTATCATACTTAAAATCAAGAAATGAGTTCAAGGCATACCTCTTAGAAGATGAATCAAAAGAATTCAAAATATACCCTTCACTCCTTGTTCTTTTGTCTTTGAATGCCTCACGTTCCATTACAAACTCTTGGAACCACAAACGATATTGCCATATGTCTTGCACTTGAACCAAAAAGAGATCAACTTCCTACAAAACAATTAAGGCAACTTTGCTCGGTGCGCAACCGGCTTGAGATTTAGAGGGTAGAAAATGCTTTTCATTCAAGAAAAGTATGAGGGAATTCAAGAAATTTTCTTTTTCTTTCAAAACAGAAATTTCCCACTCATTTTCTCTCAACTTTTTTTCACTTTCTTTTGAGCTCTCAATTTCTTTTCGTTCAAAACTCAGTTGCTTTCCACAAACTTGCACCGGTGGCATGAGTAAAACAATTTCAAAACTTCTATTGAGTATAAAAGTATACTCAACACGCTTATCAAATATCCAAGCATGTCCCAACATCAAATGAGTTACAAACTTTGGAACAACAACATAGAAAATTCCATTGATGTACCTTTTAACGGGAAAAGGAACTTGGACATGCTCTTGCCAAGGACTCCATGTAGAAAAGTGTTTCTCAAAATTTGCACTTTTGACTCCAAACAAGTCATCTTGAACGATAATGTCTTCTTTTACAACATAAAAATGTTGTTCCACCAAAGCCATTGATAGAACTTCTTCACTTTGATTTGTGGTGGAATCTTTTTCATTGAGTTGCATAAGATGACTAGGAAGAATAGGAAGAACATCATCACTTTTGAACCCCTCCTCTTGGGTTTCCACTTCTTTCTCTTCAAGGACAACATCTTTTTCAACAACTTCAACATCATCATGCCTAGTACCATCATTGCCAAGACTAGAAAATTTAGATTTAAGGGATAAATCTTGACTAGGAACTTTAACCTTAGGAATTGATGTAGAGGTTGGAGTTGTTGCACATAATGCATTCCATGCCCTCTCAAGATCACTCCATGGATTGGTCTTAGCCCTCGTGGTCGTAGTTGGTGGATGTTCTCTTATGTAGGAACTTGATCTCCGTGAATGTGAACTAGAATTAGCCCTTTTGAAATCGGACTTATAACATCTCTTGTGACAATCCAACTCTTCACGAATCACTTCCTTTGCGACCTCCTGAAATTCTTTCATGAAAGCTTGAACACAAGGAGTTTGAAGAAATTGTTGTTGAGCCTCCTCAGTGGTGTACCTTTGAGTACGAGACATTTTGTAGAAAACTTGCAAGAAAAGTTAGCAAAAACTCTCCCTCACGTGTTTACACTTGTGTATCCCACAAAATGGCTTTTTTTTTTTTTTTTTTACTCTAATAGACTCACCACGCTGCCTTTTTCCACTATTGTTCTTAAAACTCAAAGTTCTAATCGAACTAAAAGATCAATTAACAAGACTAGCTTGTGGCCTTGAAGAATTCAAAAACTTAAACAACAATCTTCCAGTGTTTTACAAGAGTTCAAAATATTCAAAGAAATAAATTGAAACTCAAGTAAAAAGGAACTCAACACCTTTCGTCTTCCAAGAGACACCTCTTATTCCATGATGACTTTCCGTAATCCAAGTGACCTTATTTTCTTTCTTCCTTTTTTTTTTTTTTTTTTTTTTTTGAAACGTCCAAATCTTGGACACTTTTTTTTCTCTTTTTTTTTTATTTTATAATAAACGTTCTAAAATTACAAGATATACTCCACACGGAGTTAAAATAAAAGAAAAAGATTGAATTCTGCTAACCCGAGAAACTCAGTGATAAGAACCTTGCCAGCTTGTGACAAGACCCGCTACCGAACCGTGAGCCTCCGAACCGTTGGAAATCGACTGGATGAGAAGAGACCGTAGCAACCGTTAGAGATGGCTCTGATACGATTTGATGTGATCCAGCCCGGGGATGGACTAAAACACAATAAAGATGACCGTTCTAAGGGTTGCTCCGTTGGTTGGTGAAACCTCCACCCGCCAACAAATGAACAAAACGGAACCTCGGTATAGAAACCTCGACCCACGAGTGTGCAATGTTGAGAACCTCGGTATAAAAACGCCACGAACAACTCACCAAGATTGTTCGATAAGTTTTTGAACACCACAAGACGAAGTCTTGATAAGTTCAGAAAGTTCTAAAAGAACTTAAAGTTAACAAACTCACAAATTACATTTCATCCAAGCTGTTTTTCAAATGTTTACAAGGAAAAGAAAAGACTATTCTAGAAATCGGATTTAATTACTTGAACCAAAATTCAAGAGTCTTGAACCTTTGGGAGATGACTTGACCGAATATGCATGCATTTGTAGTCTTCCCATTCAGCATTTAATTCATGCATTTTGATCTCCACTTTGAGCTTCCCTTAACCGATTTTCTTACTTTGGAAATATGTCCTTCACTTGAATTTTTAATGCATGAAAAGCTCTTCAGCTTTCAGCCATTAATCAGCTACACAAAATCAGCCGCCCTCTTCAATTCCCATGCATGAGCTTTTAATTCTTTGGACCTTTTCCTTGAACAAATATCCATGAAGCAATTGGAAACTTGTGGGCTGAATCTTGATTGATTAAAATTCAGCAAGGCGTTTGGCACTTCCTCAAATGGGGTTTAAAGGCTGAATTTAATCTTCCTCAAATTGCACATGCATGCGTTGCCATTAATCTCCAAACCAAGACTTATCTCTCGTGGCTGAAACCAATCAACTTTAATTGTGATAAAACTGCGCATTTACTTTGCACGCATGGAGCAGCCATGATGAAGGAATTTTGTTAATCAAAGTTGTGATATAAATTTCATGCATGCATCCTGAAGCTCCAAAACACTTGGTCTTCAACAATTGAATTCTTTGATAGCCGAAACCAATCAGCCCCAAAGTTGCGTGCCTTCCGTTTGGGCAAACGGATGGGTGCTTGAGCGGGTTCACATCAGAAAATGAGATTTATGATCAAATGAGAGAAACATGAGGAAGTCAAAGGGCATTAATGGAAAGGTAAAAACTATTTATTTGGACACAATAACAAATTTAATATCTTCAACTATCATATAAAAAAGTCAAAAGTGTAATTTAACGAAAGTATGGGTACCAATTTTGGTATTCATTAAACCTAAAAATAAAAAAGCGTCAGCATTAATGAAGAAGACTAATGCAAAGAAGTGCCCAATTGGGTCGATCGTTTCCTCAAAGTAAATATAACTTCTATTCTATGCGGGGAGCCAATGCATATATTCGAACTTTACGAATTGAATGACCACCAAATTTCACTTTTTTTCTTTCTGAAAAATAAATTACAATTCACTATTAGAAGACCTATTTATTCATTACGCATAACAATACTAATTTCTTTTCAATAAATTACAATTCACTAAGGGCCTGTTCTTCACATGAGACTCAGACTCGGGTTTAGTGTGTTTTTGGGTCTGAGTCCAAAAAAAAGTCCAATTTGGACTCAGACCCGTGTTTCGCTTGGTCCAACTCAATCCTGGTTCTTAGTCCAGGGTTTGAGATCAGAACTCCCCTCCCACTTTCGCATTCCTCATCCT